>MU187059.1:67714-80101 GCA_016904865.1 Pissodes strobi
TATATTAATAATAATAATAATAATAATAATAATAATAATAATAATAATAATAATAATAATACTTTGCTTTACTAAATAGTGTTTTTTTGTTTCAGAACCTTCAACTTCATCTACACGGCGATGTGACAACTGTGATCTGGAGTTCTCCATCACCCGATGGAGACAACATCTTCAGGAGCTCCAGCACATCGCCAACACCTGTGTAGTGCAGGAGGAAGCAGTCGTGATAGTACAGACTGCATTCCGAGCCCGAGTTGCAACATACCGACTTTCTTCACATCAAGATCCTACCAGTTTGATGAGATATCTGGAACATCTTAAAGGAAAATTCATCAAGCTGGTAGGAGCCCAAATCATCAGATTTGGTCACATCAAAGTCGGTGTGGTGTTATTCGGGCGGTTCCTCCTGCAAACAAAGGAGTCGGAGGAGGTCAAGTCATTCAACCAGTGGCGGATTTACCCTAAGGCCCGGTAGGCCCGGGCCTAGGGCGGCCAGATTTTATGCTGGCAATAAAGTAATTTCATTATGTAGTCTATATGGTGGATGCTGAGAAAGGAGCGGCTGATAGCTTGGGGCCTAGGGCGGCCGATACTGCAAATCCGCCACTGCATTCAACACAAAATTCCGATCGGTGGGCGAAGGGGCAGACCTGGAGGAGCTGCTCATCCAGTTTTCAGCTTCTTAAAACATGGGATTCGCGGGGGACTCAGTCAGTGTAGTGTTAGGAAATCTTTTGCAAATAATAAGTATATGCCTCATTATGATGCTTCCAAACCAAGCTCCTACCTCATGTATTTGGATGCAACCAATTTATATGATGTAGCCATGTCACAATATTTACCAACGGGTAATTATAAATGGCTCGCGGAAGACGAAATTAAAAATTTAGATTACATCAAAATTGACAAAAATTCAAACACCGGATACGTTTTTGAAGTCGATTTAGAGTATCCGGATGAATTGCATTACGCACATAACGAGTTACCCTTTTGCCCAGAATCCATCAAACCACCAGATTCTAAATTAAAAATCAACAAATTAATCCCAAATTTCCAACCGAAAACGAAATACGTTATTCATTTTCAAAATTTGCAGCAAGCTTTAAATCATGGCCTTAAACTCACAAAAATTCACCGGGTTCTCTCTTTCAATCAATCTCCCTGGCTTAAAATTTACATTGACCTAAACACAGCAAAACGAAATGCTGCTAACAACAAGTTTGAAAAAGACTTTTTCAAACTGATGAATAATGCTGTGTTTGGGAAAACGATGGAAAACGTGGAGAAAAGAGTAAACGTTAAACTTATTACCCATTGGAAAAATATTGCTAGAAAGTTAGGGACCGAAGCATGGATGTCAAAACCACATTTTAAAATCGTCGAGATTTACAGCAAAAATTTAGTAGCTATTCAAATGACTAAACAGAAAGTCACATATGATAAGCCCATATACGTGGGATTCGCCATCTTGGATATATCCAAAACGATCATGTTCGACTTTTTGTATAGTTATATTAAACCAAAATACGGGAATAAAGGCACTCTACTCTACAACTGACTCTCTTATTTTCAATATTGAAACAGAAAATTTCTATGACGATATGCGTGATAATTTGGATAGATTCGTTAGATCTAATTACTCAGAGGATAACCCATACGATCTTCCTGTAAACAAATCAATCATTGGTCGAATGAAAGATGAGTATGCAGGTAAAATCGTGTGGGAGTTCTTTGGAACCGGAGCGAAGGCGTATTGTGTTAATGTGGAAGGTAACGTAACCAAAAAAGCAAAAGTTGTGCCTGACTGCGTCACTAAAAAAGAGCTAAGTCTTGAAGACTACAAGACTACAAGACTGCTGTTGACGTAGCGGGCACACGGATTCATCGCGAGATGAATACGTTCCGTTCGCATCAACACGATATGTATGTCGAACTGAAAAATAAAGTAGCTTTGTCTTACGCGGAGGACAAACGCTTCATTATTAACGGGTCCGAGTTCATACTTGCGATAGGCCATCGTGATATAGCATTGTATAAGGAATCATCGGAAATTTCATAAGGGCCAAGACTGATCTAAGAGCTTTCTTTATTTTATTTCTTTTGGCTGGCAAAGACGATGTTTTTAATGGGTTATTATTTATTATTACTTAAGTTATTTATTATTATATTTATTTATTTCTTATAGTAATTTTTATATGTATACAGACTTATGCTCTTTTATATTTTATACACCATTTTTATACAACTTTTTTACATTTGAAATAAAACATTTTGTTGTTTAATAAGTTATTTAATTTCTTAGTCTAGTTTATCGATAAATCCATACAAGTCATATTTATAGGTTAAAACTAAATCTATGTTACACTAATTCCAGAAAATGCAGTATCTAGTACGCATATCGCAAATAGTTAGGCCTCTGCTTTCCTCTTCATACCAGTAGCTTATATAGATATATTCGCCAATGTAGAAATTTGTATCGCACCATCTATCATTAATTGATTCGAGAAACGCTAAAAAGTCCATGAATTCATCGGGCATGAAAGAAATTGAGACATCACCAACATGCTTCAAAATGACTTGGTCGTCTGATGCAATAATTTTTATAATATCATCAATATTTCACTCTCGAAAAAGAAGCATTGGAGCTATTCTTCGAGGGTCACTAGATTCTGTTTGATTCCCAGATCTCGAAGTTGTTTCAAACACCTTGCTCCACTTTGATTCCATACTAAGTTTTTTAAAGTCGGAAAATATTTTTTCTTATTTTCGTAAAACACTAAATCTTTTTTCACACATACAAGATTTTCCAAATGTTTATGAATTCTCGTAAGTAGTGTACTCGACATAATCTAAAGATATACTGAGCCTAAATGTTGAGATCAGTTGTATTTATCTATTTTTTACGCAATTAAAACACATAGCTTGATTAAAAGTATTTATTGAGGTAAAAGGCTGGGAATATAATCATACAATAAAACAACATTCTTAACACTACAAGAACAAATTTTAAGTTTATGATGTATACATGTTGAATCACTACGTTCTAATTTAGCTATTTCACCCTTTGAAAATTCCAAATTAACAATGTTAGGTGTTTCTAAACACATCTCAGAATAGGCTTTCATTAAAAAATCTTTCTTTACATATCCCTTAACATAAATGTCTTGAAGCTCTAGATAAAGAATCTGATTAAGTTGATTATATTCAGTATTTCCGGTTTTATAATGTATACCGTGAATATTTAAAAATACGTATTGCGTAGTTTCCTTTGTGACTCACTCAAATCTCGAAATAATATTTTTGGTTTAAAAATCCATGTTTTTATTTGCTTACCATCACATATAGCAAGTTCTTTAACTTGAAAGTCAGGTGTAGAATAACCTTGAGCGTCTATGACTAAGAAGTTCATTTTATCAAGGTTTGTTGTAAACTGATTAAATCAGGTTTCGAACATTACCTGATAAAGGTAAATATTCCAAAACTCGGTCATGTACAATGATGCAATACGCTCGAGTATCATCAGAGAAATTCTCCGAACTCTGAAACTCTAACTTTACATCGATAGTACTAGTTTAAGAGCCTCGTTTTGTTTTGAGCAGTCAATTACAAACTGAGTTCTATTTACAAAAGCAGTAAAATCCTATAATGGTTAGTTAAGAGTTTTTCCCAAATAAGATTTTTGAAATTCGGTATACATTCTATACAGTTCTGCAAACTGTTTATTTTCAAAATTCAGATTGAGTGATTCATATGGATAAACCTCTGAATTTAAATATAACCTAACATCGGTAATATTTAAATTATCGAAATACGTAATATCGGATTTAAGGTTGTTTTTACGATTTTTCTGCCAAAATACAATAACATATCGAGCTCTCTCAGACATGGATTTAACAGTCCAAATATTTCTCTTTGTATTTCTTAGCGCAGGTAGCTCATGGATTTCCCATCCTCTGAATCCCATAAATATTGGTTTATTTTTAGCGATTTCTTCAAACAGTCTTAGCTTTAATAAATCGTTGGGGTATATGTGCTTAACTCTTAGTTCGATGTTTGAAATTGACATGGTAGCAAAGTATATGTAAACTAGTAGCTCCACTCCCCCAAATATTTTGTGCCAGCCGCCGAAAATCCGCAGATTGTTGGCAGCATGTAGAGCGTTTTAGTTTAATCAGTCGTTCGTGTGTAGGCAGAGTGTTCAGAACAGAGTCGGATTTGTGGAAATCCTTAATTTTATTTCTATTTTAATATTTTATTCGGACTTCGGTGGAAATATATACGAAGCAATGAAAAATACAAAGGCAAATAGGAGAAATCTATAGTCGGATTAGTGAATAGATATGTTAATAAAATTAGGTGAAGGTCGAGACCGGAAAAATCGTCTAGGTGTCAGATTTTTTTTATAAGTACATATTATATAACGATAACGGAATGCTTTGTAAATATTAAATATCTTTTGGCACTGTGAAACTAACCCAAAGTTGATACGACGACAAACTCAATAGCTAAAATAAGTTGAGAATAAGTGAAACTAACCGAAAGTTAATTGAACACTAACCCAAACTAACCAAATCTATTAAAATTGATTATAACGTATCGGAACTGCTTCAAATGGCTAAAATAAGTTGAGAATAAGTGAAGCTAACAGAAAGTTGATTGGACTACTAACCCAAACTAACCAAATCTATTAAAATTGAATATAACGTAACGGAACCGGTTCAAATGATTAAAATAAGTTGAGACTATGCGAAACTAGCCGAGAGTTCAATCGACGACTAACCCAAACTAACCAAATGTAATAAAATCATTATAACGTATCGGAACCGCTTTATATGACTAGCATAAGTTGAGAATAACTGACACCAACCGACAGTTTAATCGACGACTAACCCAAACTATCCAAATCTATTAAAATTGATTATAATGTATCGAAATCGATTCAGATGACTAAAATAAGTTGAAACTAAGTGAAACTAACCGAACGTTGATTGGACGACTAACCCAATCTAACCAAATCTATTAAAATTGATTATAACGTCTCGGAACCGGTTCAAATAACTAAAATAAGTTGAGACTAAGTGAAACTAGCCGAAAGTTGTTTGGACGACTAACCCAAACTAATCCAAAGTTAATTCGACGACTAACCCAAACTAACTAAATTTATTAAAATTGATTATAAGGTATCGGAACCGGTTCAAATAACTAAAATAAGTTGAGACTAAATGAAACTAGACGAAAGTTGTTTGGATGACTAACCCAAATTAACCAAATCCATTGAAATTGATTATAACGTATCAGAACCGATTCAAATGATTAAAATAAGTTGAGACAAAGTGAAACTAATCAAAAGTTGAATCGACGATTAACCCAAACTAACCAAATCTATTGAAATTAATTATAACGTATCGGAACCGCTTTAAATGACTAAAATAAGTTGAGAATAAGTGAAAGTAAGCGAAAGTTGAATCGACGACTAACCCAAACTAACCACATCTATTAGAATCGATAATGACGTCGGTATTGTAACCGTTTCAAATGGCTAAAATAAGTAGAGAATAAGTGAAACTAACCGAAAGTTAATTGAACACTAACCCAAACTAACCAAATCTATTAAAATTGATTATAACGTATCGGAACTGCTTCAAATGGCTAAAATAAGTTGAGAATAAGTGAAGTTAACCGAAAGTTGATTGGACTACTAACCCAAACTAACCAAATCTATTAAAATTGAATATAACGTAACGTAACCGGTTCAAATGATTAAAATAAGTTGATACTATGTGAAACTAGCCGAAAGTTCAATCGTCGACTAACCCAAACTAACCAAATGTAATAAAATCATTATAACGTATCGGAACCGGTTCAAATATTTAAAATAAGTTAAGGATAAGAGAAACTAACCCAAAGTTGATTTGGTGACTAACCCAACTAATAGCATCTATTAAAATTGATTATAACGTCTTAGAACCGGTTCAAATATTTGAAATATGTTGAGACTAAGTGAAACTAACCGAAAGTTGAATCGACGATTAACCCGAACTAACCAACCTAATCCGGTTAGTCGTTCAATCAACTTTTGGTTAGTTTCACTTAGTTTCAACTTATTTTAGTCATTAGAACCGGTTCAGATACTTTATAATCAATTTTAGTAGATTTGGTTACTTTGGTCTAGTCGTCGATTCAACTTTCAGATAGTTTCACTTTTTCTCAACTTATTTCAATCATTTAAAGCGGTTCTAATATGTTATAATCAATATTAATAGATTTGGTTAGTTTGGGTTAGTCGTCGATCCAACTTTCGGTTAGTTTCACTTATTCTCAAATTATTTGAGTCATTTAACGCGTTTCCGATACATTATAATCAATTTTAATAGATTTGGTCAGTTTAGGTTAGTCCTCGATTTAACTTTTGGTTTGTTTCACTTAGTCTTAACTATTTCAATCAGTTGAACCGATTCCGATGCGTTATAATCAACTTTAATAGAGTTGGTTAGTTTGGGTTAGTTGTCGATTCAACTTTCGTTTAGTTTCACTTATTCCCAACTTATTTTAGATATTTAATGCGGTTCCGATACGTTATAAATAATTTTAATAGATTTGGTTAGCTTGGATTAGTCCTCCAATCTATTTTGGGTTAGTTTCAATTAGTATCAACCTATTTTAGTCATTTGAACCCGTTACGATACGTTATAATCAATTTTATTAGATTTTGTTAGTTTTGGTTAATTGTCGAATCAAGTTTCCGTTAGTTTCACTTAGTTTTAACTTATACCTTAGTCATTTGAACCGGTTCCAACACGTTATAATCAGTTTTAGTAGATTTGGTTAGTTTGGGCTAGTGGTCGAACCAACTTTTCGTTAGTTCACTTATTCTTAACTTAATTTAGTCATTTAAAGCGGTTCCGATACATTATAATCAATTTTAATAGATTTGGTTAGTTTAAGTTAGTTTTCCAATAAACTTTCGGTTAGTTTCACTTAGTCTTAAATTATTTTAGTCATCCGATACGTTATAATCAATTTTGATAGATTTGGTTAGTTTGGGTTAGTAGTACAATCAACTCTCGGTTAGCTACACTTATTCTCAATTTATTTCAGTCATTTCAAGCTTTTCAGAATACATTAAAATCAATTTTAGTAGATTTGGTTAGTTTGGGTTAGTTTCATTTAGTCTCATTTTATTTTAATTATTTGAATCTGTTCCGATACGTTATAATCAATTTGAATAGGTTTGGTTAGTTTGGGTTAGTCTTCCAATCAACTTTCGGTTAGTTTCAGTTAGTATCAACTTATTTTAGTAATTTGAACCCGTTACGATACGTTAGTTTAAGTTAGTTTTCCAATACATTTTGGGTTAGTTTCACTTAGTCTTAAATTCTTTTAGTCATCCGATACCTTATAATATTCAGAATACATTCAAATCAATTTTAATGGATTTTGTTAGTTTGGGTTAGTCGTCAACAACTTTGGGTTAGTTTCATTTAGTCTCAACTTATTTTAATTATTTGAATCTGTTCCGATACGTTATAATTAATTTGAATAGGTTTGGGTTAGTCCTCCAATCAACTTTCGGTTAGTTTCAGTTAGTATCAACTTATTTTAGTAATTTGAACCCGTTACGATACGTTATAATCAATTTTAATAGATTTTGTTAGCTTTGGTTAATCGTCGAATCAAGTTTTGGTTAGTTTCACTTAGTCTCAGCTTATTGTAGTCATTTGAACCGGTGCCGGTGCCGATACGGTACAACCAATTTTGATAGATTTGGTTGGTTTTGGTTAGTCGTCCAATCAACGATACAAAAAAGCCGTAACGCGAGACTAAAACATAAACCATGTCACAACGATCACTTTCATGAAACCAAAGAAGTGTAGTAAAAATGAGATTCCGAACTATTATATTATTATATATATTTTTAAATATATTTTAGGTAATCCACTATTATTGCTATCTTTGAAACGGTCAAAGCTACAAAGTTGATTAAATTAGAAAGTTGCCATTATTGAGCCTTTTCAAGATCGATTTGCAGTGTTGTTAAATTCTTGTTAGATTCTGAGATAGCAACAGTGGTATCACCTAAAAATTACACCCCGTATAGCAAATTTTTTTTCAATTTCCTTCTATGAAAATATTTTTACAACTTTGCTCAGTTTCACTTGATTTTTCACCGGCCGGCATTCAGTAGGTCTTTCGGTACGAGTCCATACAATCTCCTGAATACATCTCTGACTAGAGAAAGCCACGCGAATCAATCGGACACTTACGCAGCGCATCGGTCATCTCCAGTTGTCACTTGATATAAAAGAATGTGGCACAATTACATCAAAGGATTTACCGCTGAGTGAACTTACTAGTTTACATATACTTTGATGGTAGCTTTCTTATCTCCAGTAGCGTTGACATAACAGTTATCATCATTTCTAGCTCGAACTAGTTTAATTTTCTGTTTACCCATAATAGCATTTGTATAATCAGAAAATATACCCAAGAAAAAGCTTAACGGTATGAGTAAGTTAAATTCGCCAGATGCTGGAATAGAGGATTTTATCACTCCACCTGGCCAACACCATCCTGAAATATCCAACGCTTTACTCTCATGCTCGTTAAGACATAAAAGGCTTTTAACAGTACTAGTAATACCATGATCACGTACTTTTTCAATTTCTTTATCATTTAATTCATAGGTTATGGATTCGAATAAGAAAGCACCTGCATTATTTGTGAGAGAGCAGGAACCGGTCTTTCCTGTTGTAGTTTCTTCAGTAATCTTTGCTTCTATATAAATCTCAGCCTGACTAATATCCATAAAAATATCTTGTTGGTTGATAACTATTTCTATCTCATCGCTGTTGTTAAATGATTTCGTGAATGGGTGATATGTATGCCATTCTTCTCGAGATATAGACTCATCTACGCTGACTAGGCGAAATATTTGTAGTTTTTCTGATACGATATCCATAATTGTTTGCGATTGGATGTAGCTGCGCTAAACTTTTCCAGGTGAGAGACTGCTCTGACGTTTGCCTACTGACTGAGGTTATGGTAGGAGTGTTGGCATTTAAATAGTTTCCTTTTTGGTTAAAAACTAGATCCATATTTTTTAAGCTCTAATCTAACAACGATTTCTTCACCTCTGAAATCAACAGGTCTTGTCTCTTGATCTAATATGTTTATAGTAATATTATCGATACTGGATCTGTTTACAGGTAAGTAAATCAGGTTTCTAGGCTCAATAATTATACTGTACACAGGATCTACAGACGGCGTAAACTCGTACATATATGCGACGGGTTGCTGGTATAATAAGAACCAGATATAATATTACACTCTATTCCTATGGTAACTACTTGTACTATTTCTACTGGAAGATCTGATTCGTGACGTATATTAGCGTTCAGCACCTTCTTAGAAAATCCTAATAATCTCCCGATACTATCTTCAGGCTGGAAATCCACGTCGTAAACACACTTTAATGTATTATTATTTGGTTTTAAAGAGATGAGAGTTTTTCCCTTTTGATCTTTAGCCAAAGCCATCAGTAACCAAGATTCAATATCTGAAACCTCGTAAGATCCTGTTGGAATCTCCAAAACTTTTTTCCTTCCGCTAATGGAATAGTAAAACTTGTTTTCCTGGTTCGATGTTTGGGATCGAGTTCCAAGTACTGAGTGGGATCAGCGCCACAGAATATGTATATCTTGTTATCTAACTCGATTGGAGGATTAATATCAACGCTCAAACAGCTAGATCGACCTTTCATCGTAAACGTCTGCGACATGACTAGATGAATATCAAACAGACATGAGTTTTATACTGATTTATTGAAAAGGAATGATAATACAAGGTGACCGCAATTATATGTGTTATATGTTTGATACTGATCATGGTTAAAGAAGATTTTACATTTTTTTAAATAATTAACAACTTCTTTAGGAGGATTTAAATCTCCAAAACTATCAAAGTAAACTACTTTATTATTAATCTTCTTGTAAGCTACCCAGTGTGTTCCGGATCCTTTGTCTGAATCAAGATTAATTACACCACATTCATTCCTCTTTGGAATTTTTGGTAAAGTGTCTCGCATAAATATTCCTCGGAAATTAACCAAGTTCAATAATTTCGCATATCGCTCGATGTCTATATTAGTCAGTGGTCGTCTAGGTAGCTTTACTGGGAGTTTTTTGACATCTTCTTGAGAAACAAACCATAGCCTGTCTTGTGTTTTGCAAGATATAAACCATTACCTTTCTTGCCTAAAGCAATGGCTTCCATCGTTTGGTTATGTCTTTGAGATTCCTTTAGTTTATCTGTGGCTGATTTGGCATCATTTACAGCTTTCGCAACGCCTGCAGCACTACCAGTTAAGGCGCCCAAAGCACTCAATGCTGCGAAAATTGGTATGAGTGGGAGAATTCCACCGATTTTAGGTACTTGAATAACTCTTGGTAATTTGACTTTTCCTCGTCCTCCAGCTTGTTTAAAAGACATTCGCGCAGCTTTAAGTGCTAATTTTATATTATCTTTAGGTGAGCCGTTTCCATAATGTTTTACATGTTTCTTCACTTTACTTAAAACACAGGATTTGAACGGTTTTTTACACCCCATACCCATCTTGCGTTTAGCTTTCATTGCAGAAGTAACGAACCAAGCTGCGCTATTCTCGCCGAGAGTTGAATCCTTGGCTTTAACTCGTTCCCAAGCTCTGTTCTCCAAGACCTTATCTGCTTTATGACGTTTATTTAGATCCTCGCTTCTAGAATATTCAATGTCGTGGTCTTTGCAATAACTATCCAACTTATAGGAAGATCACCTCGTGCTAATCTCTTTTCAAGTTTCGTGCCTGGGCTACAATACGAATATCCTGGCAGATGTAGCTCAAAAGGAAGTTTGTTGATTGTCCTATTTAAGAGACCTTCACCCCTCAGCACATTCATTACTACTAACGACACGACAGGGTGTACACTGTTTATATAAAATGCGAAAAGAAAAACAGAAACTTAATATTAGTATAGCCAATTTTGATGTAAAGAAGATCAACAATCGAAAACGACATAGTGAACTCTTACCAGATACGATACGTGCGATCATTTGTGGTCCAAGTAATTGCGGAAAAACGAATGTTATGCTAAGTCTCTTAACTGATGTAAATGGGTTAAGATTTCAAAACGTATATGTATATTCAAAGTCCTTATATCAAGATAAGAATAAATTCCTGGAACAAGTTTTGAAGCAAGTACTTGGTGTTAAGTTTTATGGGTATAGTGATAATGATACTGTAATAGACCCCGAAAATAGCAAACCGGAATCAGTATTCATATTCGATGATGTGGCTTGTGAGAAGCAGGATAAAATAAGAATTTTTTTTTGTATGGGAAGACATAATGCGATTGATTCATTCTATTTATGCCAAACATATTCGAAAATACCTAAGCAGTTAGTTCGAGATAATGCAAACATGTTGGTATTATTTAAACAAGATGATATGAATCTCAAACATGTGTATGACGATCACGTGAACACCGATATGTCGATGGATGTTTTTAAAAATATTTGTTCAGAGACTTGGACGGATAAATATGGATTTCTAGTAATAGTTAAAGATGACGATATTCGTAAAGGTAGATATAGAAACAAGTTCGATACCTATATAATACCTTAAGCTAATGAAAATTCTCAGTATAAGTCGTGATCTGATTGAGAACACATCTCTGGTGTGTGTAATACTTGGGTCTGTGCTATAACAGCCTATACAGGTCAATATACAGGTTTTCGACGGCTTTTACAGCTGAAACAGACCTATCTACCCTGTCTGACCTATCCTGTATACCCTGTCTGACCTGTCCTGGTTGACCTGTCCTGTCTGGCTATCCAATAATGCCACCTGTCCTAAGCAAATTCGCTAAAGATGTTAAGAAAAGGATTAATGATACTGCCAGATCTATTAGAAAAAACTATTTATCATTAAAGTTGGAGCGTTCTGAAGAAGATGAGGCTCTCAACAAGATTTTGAATCCTATAAAAGAACCTCTGAATAAGCTTGTGGAGAATGCCGAGAAAAAACTGAAGAGGCATGAAGTGTCTAAAATACCAAAAACTCAGATAAAGGAAACATATGAATTTCCAAAACCTCATCAGCTCAAATCAACTAGAACCAGTACTCCGAAATATCTACCACTCGAATTAGTATTCGGTACATCAAAGGATTATATAAAAGACGAGGAGGAGGATGAGGATGACGTTTTTAATAAACCTATTCATGAGCTTAAAGATGATATTAAAAAATCTATCATTGAAAGAAGCGATGCATATAAAGAATTTTCAGAGCAATATCCAGAAATATCAAGAGAGTTTGTTGATAAATATTTCAAAGATTCTGATCAGATCGAT
>MU187060.1:0-12220 GCA_016904865.1 Pissodes strobi
AATCTGGTATAGTTAGGATTTTTAATTATTAGGTATTCCCTTTTTCTACGTTTTAGGGATCGCTGACCCACTGTGCAGGGTCCCCAGTCCGTGCGTCGCGTCATCTGCAAGGTTAGACTGCTATTGAGATACTTCCAACTGGGTTTGGTTGTCCAGTGTTACAGGGTATATTCTCAACTCAAGTCTGTATAGTTTACGGTTTAGCGTCCGGAAGGTTTACACTTTACAGTAGTAGACTGAACATTTGACCTGTGTGGAAGCAGATCCTAAAACGAGCGAATTGAATAAGTTTCATCTTTACACCATATTGCGGAGTATAGATTTTTAAATCGTATTATTGACAGTTTTTGTTCGTAAGTATAAAATATATTAGTTTTATTTCATCCTATTTCTAAATATAAATGTTCTTCATTTTATTTTAACAATTCCTACTCTGTTATGTATCGTTCTTGGAGGATGATCAGACCTAGGTATTTATTATAATATACAATATACAATATAAAATGAAAAGATGCTTAGTGTAACCTAATTTATTAGTAAATAGTTCACAAATAATAATGGTATCATGATTATGTCCTAATTATTTCGTTTCTTATTCCTACAACACCATTTTATACCTACTATATACTAATTATTGAAAAAAATTTTCTACCGGATGCTTTTGCTTTTAAAGGTTTATTAGATTTCGACTCGCGTGTTGAATTCACAGTAAAATGATTGTAATGTAAGTATGTACTATGTTAGCATTTTGAAGAAAATCTTTAAATCGTCGCTTTTTATCAAACTGTGGAGAAAAATCTCAAACTGTCCATATTTTTTTTTTGGGTTTTTGGGAGAAATTCTCAATTTATTTTTGTCACAAACGATTGGTCGTTTTCCTCAAAGTTTAAATTCTATATTCTATACAGGGCTGGGCTGCACTTCTGTGCTGTGGCCTCCGAGCTTTGCTTAGGTACATGTGCTGTAATTTTCCACTGGTTATCTCCTTAACTTTCACTGGCTCGACTATCCTTTGCTGATATTCCGTTAATCGGAAATGCTAATGATTTCGAATAATCTTAAAATATATACTGCTTGTTGTTGACATCTGTTACATCTGTCTTTTTGGGCCGTATATGTAAACAGCCCAAAAAGAACGATGTAACAGTTGTCAGCAAGCAGTACATATTTTAGTATTTTAGATCATGATGTTTTATGTCGAAAACTTTTCTATTCTTGATTTTTCCGATAATTTTATTCATATATTATATCACGAGAACTATGAATTTAATCGATTAAACTACGTTCAATATTTTGAGCATGATTTTTCTGGAAAATGTTGAATGCAAAATAATTTAATAAAAACCCGTGACCGCGAAGCGGTCGAGGGTTTTTATTTATAAATTATTATTCATGAAACTATTTGCCAAAAAGAAAAATCATGCTCAAAATATTGAATGTAGTTTAATCGATTGAATTCATAGTTTGAGTGGTATACGGCTAGATTATTTCCTGAATTAGTAACCTTGGTTACATACCCCAATGATGCGTTGACTAGGCCCGCTTATCAAATTCGCCATGTAAATATTTCACCTTATACCTACCAAAATAATGAAATACAAATTTTAAAGAAAATCGGAGTTTTTAGCAATAAAAATCAATATTACATCATTCAAACCATTTATAACATATTGTTTTTTCAAAAACCGTTAATGAAAATTGCAAGAATCAGCTACAATCGACAAAACTAAATCCAATATGGAGGACGCAGTTTAATCGCTGTTAAACAGGTCTAATCGCTTATCTAAACAAAAATTATTCAGAAAATCGGGCTGTCTGATTGGTCCATTTTACGATGAAGGAAATAATCATATATAAAATCACAACAGAAAAAATTCTGTCGGCAAAATTTTCGAAAGGTATGAAAGTTTGTTGCTTGGCAATTTCGCGAATGATATTTTTGGTATCAAAATTTTGTCAAAAATGTCATGAGTAGGTGTTTTTAGACAACACGCTGTCATGCAAAATTATCGGTAATTTTGATGCACTTGTGCAATTACTTCCGAGAATTATCTACTTTTTATATACCTATTTCCTAGCCTATTTCTCTCTTCTAGATTTTTGAAACATCACTTTTTATTTTGTTATATGTCAGTAGGTGTGTTCTTTTCTTTCATACGAGTAATCATTTATTCTTTTATCCAACACATGTTAGTTTTAAGTATCATTATTGATGTCATTTTAGACAAAAAACTATCAAATAACACACTAGTGAGTTACAAACCATAAACCACTAGTGGGTTATGGTTTATAACTCACGATCTTTTTTTAAGTACTTACTATTTATTTTCAATATTATTACAGGTATTTAAATTAACATTAATATTAAATGAAACCGTCATTGTTTTGGATGAACTGGATATTGTCATATTTTCCATGTCTCCATTGGAACTCGAGGGCGTTAATTGTTTGATATTTTGCTGATCCCTTGAATTTTCTCCGCAATTTTAATTTTGTTTTGAATGGATTCTTCGATGTAGCCCTCCGCTACCGACGAGGATTTCCATCCTCCATGGCGCTTAAGTGTTGTCAGGCTGGCCCCGGCATTAACTAGCAGGGTAGCGGAAGATCTTCTCAAACAATGTCCGGTGTACAGCTCTTGATTTTCAAGGTTTACAAAGCAATTTTGGAGGGTATTTTTAACACAGTATTGATATCCACACATTGCCATTTTTATAAAAGACAAAAAAGCGGCTGTGACCGGTATTTTTTGGTCTTAATGAAATGTATTTTTTGCACAAATCAACTTGGTTTACTGGAATAGTAAAACTTCTTGATTTTTTAGTTTTTGTATCGGGCAAAACAAGGAAAATATAATTACTTTTGTCTTGAATATTTTCAATTTTTAAATGTGTTAGCTCATCGCATCTGCAAGCCCCGGCAATACCCATAATCAAAGCTAGTTTCATTAGTAGAAATTCACTATCAGGAGCCTCACTGAAAAACTGTTCTATTTAATTTAATTCCAATGTTTTGGACTTTTTGGGATTGTATCCTTGAGATTTGCTTTTAAAAAAACTAATTAGTTTGCCAAATTTTGAAATGTCGACTTTCTTGTAGAGATGAAGTGTCGAGCGAAGCATGGAATATTTAGTCCATAGAGACGATGGAGCTAATTTTTTCTGTAGATGCAAAAAATAGGCCAATAGGTTTTCGTTAATACCTTTTATCTTTCTTGAATCTATCCATTTCTCAAGAACTTGGTACTCCTTGTCATAAGAATCTCGAGATTTTTCTGGTAGTATTTGCATTGACGCTTCTTCCGCTTCGGTAATAATGTTTTCGGGCACATAATTCTCATCAATTTCATCCATTTTCTCAAATTGATAAATGCTTTTGGGAATAATATAATCTGACCACGGCACATGTGCCGTCATCTGACAATAAATGCCAAAATTTGTTTAATAAACAAGTCCCCAAGCAACTAAAAACAGGTAAAATAACCCGTTAAACTAGCATGTCAAAAGTCACTCATAGTCTGACCACGGCACATGTTGTTATATGTGCCGTGGTCTAACACTTTATTGCGAGCTATATTGCGTTAAAGCAGGTTCCACACTGAAATACCTTAGACAAAAAATAATACACACTTAAACTAACACAAAATAATGGTGTTGGATAAAACCTTGTATGCCACTCGTGTGTTATGTTATAAAAGTCACTTGAGAAATATATAACTTTTTCTCGCGTGACTTATTTTCAACATAACACACTAGTACCATAAATAACTATTATCCAACCTGTCAATACGGGAACATTTTGTAATTAATGAGTTTAAAGGATATAAAGTAAAAATAGCTTACGATAATTTAATGATTTTGTTTTTATTTAAGACTATTTTTAAAACGGTTAGTCCATGTTTATAAATAATGATCTTCTTAAGGGCCGGCATTCGTTCGACTGCGTTACGGTCCTTGGAGCTCCAGCAACTGGTTGTCTAGTGACTCTAGTGGAGGTGAAGGAGTCCAGCGGAATGAATTGCTCGTCTTGTGAGGCGCTTTGGTTCGGTTCAGCTTGCATCGCTATCACACGGTTAATTTTAACCATTAGTTATGTCATTGTATTCCGATATCTTGAGGAAGCGTCGCATGATAGTGATGAGTACTGTTGGATTCGAAACTATGAATATCATGTGTTTCCCAGGAATGCCAGATCTCGAACTTAGCTTCTATAGTTCTGATCTTGTAGACTTCGGGAATTTTCCGACCAATGGAGGCGTAGAGGAGGACTTTGCGCCCTCTCTGAATTCTTACGACTTGCACGGTGCTCACAAGTAAAATCTTCTTTAGTGATCTCTGTAAACTTGGATAGATCCTGTATCTGCATATAGTAAACCTTACTAGTAGTAACCTATAGGTAAGGGCACGTCGCGTCGGCTCAATATAGATATGGCAACTTTACTTGTGCCACTTCGTAGAGAAAGTTTTTAGGACTTGTAAAACTCTCGGATGCAGTGTGTTATGTCTACCTAATGTTATGGAAGATATCAGTATGTTATATTCTTCTCTCAAGTCGTCAAGTAATTGGTTTAGCAAATTTAAATGAGAGTTTATAGTTGTAGTATTAAGCCTTGTATTTATTAGTTCCTTAGTTGTTTGCTCTCTAAATTGATTAAAGAATTTTATTAGTATTTCTATTTAATGTTATATTTTTGTTGAAATTTTGGTATGTGTTCGAAATTACACCAACTTGCTGTTTCAAAAAGATTTGGGTGTGTGACTATTACTGTTTAGCAAATATTTTATTGGCTCGTCATAGAATTTGGCATTTTCAGCGTCAGGTATACCGAATAGCCAATTGAAAGCGTACGAAGCGCCGTCAAAAATACCTTTTTTCTTCAAACGTCAGTAAATCCGTCATTACTCGACTGTGTAGGCGGTCGTGAAGTTTCGTTTTTCCTCCGCCGGAGCTTTACTTTTCACTTTTCCGCCGGCGGAGGTAAAAGTGTTCTCATAGCAACATAGATACAATACAAACAAACAACAAAATAAGCGTCAACAACTCAAGAGTTATTAAACTAAAATTTGTATTTATCACTCAATTTGTGACTGCATTTCTAAAAATCACTAATTTAGGAGCAAATTGGTTATTATTTAATCGAACTTACTCAATAACTGCTTATCAATAAGGAATTAAAATGCAACCGTAGACGCAATTTTAAAAATATAATTATTGTTGACAGTGTCCACTGACAGCTTTATGTTACATTACATAGCAACAACCTGAGCCTATTCACCGACACCGCACCGGTCTAAGCCGCCTTGCGAACCCACTTATCTTTAATAATAATTATTATTACTATTAAAAAGAGACGTTTTTGCATTAATTTGTCGACATTTGCAGAAAGAACAGCATATTTTATTTGGAGGAAAAGTTACTTTTCATGGCTTGCTCTCTATTACCAGCCTCACTCCGTTCGGCTGTTAAACACGAACGCGCCATGAAAAGGATTACTTTTCCTCCATATAAAATAATATACTATTTTATGTCCTATTCACCGATCTCCATATAAGATCGGTGGTCCTATTTCAGTCTTAGTCCTAAATTTTTCATTGAGAGTTTGGTCCTTTTCATTTAATTTGTTTATATTTAATTATCTCAAGTGTTTTTCTGCAAATATTTTCGTCTGAAGTTGATCATGGTCACATAAATTGTTCGTTCCCTGGGTAGATAAAGGGAGAATGTGCTCAGTTCCCCGATGTAGTAGGTTAAGTTTAAATTAGTAAATATAGTGATTTTATAAATAATGATGTTTGCTTGACCCAGCTTGTCGTAGTACAATCCCATTTGTCCATGTGGATAATTTATGTTATAATTTTGTGTAGTGGATGGTAAGGAGAGTAGGATAATTGGGTACATAGTAAACGTTTTCAATCTGAAACAAGCCGTTTGATCATATTGGTATGATATGTAACATGGAGGAGGACTTTTTTGCCATTGAAGATCTTTGTTATTTTGTAGGGTCCCTTATAATTGGGTGAGAGTTTTTGCTCGAGTTTTTGTTTAAACCGGGAGTGGTTTGCTTTTTTAAGATGTGTACTGAATCATTTACGTTATAATTATGAGTTTTAATTTTATTATTGTCATATGCTTTCGATTTGGATTTTGATAGAATTATGTTTTCTCTAGCTTGTTGTTGCGTAATGTTGTTGGTTAATTACATAATCGTCATAGGAATACTTAAATTCTGGGCCTTGAATTAGTACGTTAGACAAGAATACGTTATGACCAAATAATAGTTCGTAGAAAGTGAAATTTGTAGACGAGTGAATATGCGTGTTGTATGCAAACACAGGGAATGGTATGAGTTCGTCCAAATTATTTTGTTTGTCCTTTAGGGTAAGATGCAACCTATGTAATGCACCATTTGTCTGCGGATGGTATGGGCTAGATGCTGTGTTCTGTGGTGGCGTTTTCTAGGGTTCCTGCTAACATCTACTTTTTAGTGTTTAAAACTATTTATTCACTTTAAAATAAATATACAAAAATACATTTAGAAGATAGCAGAGTTAGCACTAAGGGAGCAAGTGTGTCGTTCATACGGGTGTCTTGAATCGCAGTAGCGTATCGGTTGGTTAAAGAATAAAAGTATGTAAGCTCTACGGTGAGACCTAAGGGCCAAAATGGGAACTTGCCAGGCCACTGGTCACTATACAGGCCTAAGGTTTTACGATACGGTCTTCCCAGTACTCGTCATGGGGTTAGTTTGCTCTTCTGATAAACACAAATTATATTTATGACATTACAGTAAAATGTAGGGACAACTAAAAATGAGTATGTCTTGGAAGATTCCGTTAGTGAAATATAATTAAAAATAATGTTATCCTAAAATCAAGTAGTAAAATAAGTTCTTAATGCTAAGAATGAGTTTACGTATTAAGACTATGATTAATATGATGCGCAAAATACAGTAATAATCGAGCCTTCCTCCTTAAAGAGAGAGAAAAAACATATATAATGAAAAGTTTATTGTTTTTTTTTCTATTAATACTAATATTAAAACGATTATTCTATATTTTTTATGGATGTTCTTCTTAACGGCCGACCACCTCTTGGTTCCGTGACTGGTCCTTGGGTTCTATTCTTTGGCTGCCTGCTTGGAATGAAGGAATCTATGGTAATGTTCATCTAGCTTTAGGTGGTTATCTTCACTGGTTCCAGGGAAATTGAAGTGATGTTTCGATAGCATCCAGTGCGATATTACGATCGGGGAAATCGAAAGTTACATTGCGGGTTATGATGCTACGCGCCTCTATCGTGCTGGTTTGCGTGTAACCCTTACAGTTTGGCTGTAAGGTGATCAATCCGGTGGACTGTATTTTAATGTCCTATATCGATGAATCATCACATGGATAGATCCAGAGAAGATAGATCCTGTTCTTGCGTCTAATAGACTTTACCAGTACTAACCAACAGGTAAGGATAGGTTGGTTCAATGTACGAATAGAGGTGAGAGAGATTGTGAGGAATTGGAGAATGGAGTAAATTATAATATATTATGATATAAGTGTATAAGAGGATCTTTAAAGCACGCGCGACATATTTCAAAACACGACGCGCAACGGAGTGTTTTGTAAGTTGCAAGGGCTTTAAAGGCCTCTTATACACGTATATCATACGCTATTTTTTTTTATTACGAATGCATCATAATCTCAAAAATGTTTTAAATATTAAACTTAAGGGATATATTGACGAATATATTAATCTGTCACATTTGACATGATCAAATGTTTCTATAGCAACCTTTAAAAAGGTAGGCGCATCATAAACATCATTTTAAGCATGCTGCAGCGTGCGATAATCATTGATTATGATGCATGAGTATTAAAAAATACGTTATATGTAGGTTCTTTGATTATTGGAATTGAGATTGCAAATACTAATAACCTTTTAGAATATAAAACTTACAACTTACTAATTTTGAAGTATTTGTGAACACTAGCATGGGATAATGAAATGGGTAATTGTATTCCATTATTTATTATTGCCAATTCGTAGAGGAGATTTTTAGGACTTGTAACTTTTGGGTTATTACTAAATCATATTCTTCATTCAAGTCTTCAAGTCGTTGGTTTAGTAAGTTTAAGTGAGAGTTTATAGTTGCCTTAAGCCTTGCGTTTATTAACTCTCTAGTCGTTTGTTCGCTAAATTGATTAAAGAATTTTATATTTTATTTAATGTCGCTTCATTTCATTTAAAAATTTGAATACTCTTGTTGAAGTTTTGAATTGTGTTCGATATTATACCAACCTGCTGTTTCATAAGAATTTGAGTGCTACGATTATTATTTAGTAAATATTTTATTGAACCATCATAGAATTTAGCATCTTCAGCATCGGGTACACCAATTAGCCAATTGGAAGCATAAGAAGCGCCATCAAAGATATCTCTTCTTTTTCCCATTTCATTTTAAATTTCAAGTATTTCATTGACTGTTTGATCTTTTCCTTTTATTTTATTTATACGTATTTTAATTATCCCAAGCGAATTTCTACAATAATTATTACTTTCATCGGAACAGAACGTTTTGTAACGTTCAGGCAATAGTTGCTTGTCCTAATTTGTCGTAACATAATCCCATTTGTCCATGTAAGTAAGTTATATTATAGTTTTGTGTAGTGACTGTGAGTAATGGCAAGAAGAGTAGGATGATTAAGTACATAGTAATTACTTTAATCTGAAACAAAATGTTTAATCATTTATAATATTTTTTAATATGATTTTTCTCTACTTTGAGTTAGACGTTTTTATCGCATCGGGATAATCGCATGAGCTAACATACATACATGCATTCATTATATTAGAGAAGAATATGTATCTTCAAATTTAGTAGAAACATGAGCTATGTGGTGGGAACTTGCGTTTCCGTGCCAATAATGCGGTATTAGCATTTAATTAACCCAAACTAACCTTTACATAAAAAAATAGAGGTGAGCTATCTGTTTACGGAAAAGATTTTAAATTTTCAGTACTAAACAGAATCCATCGGAAATTATATCGAGACATGTTCTTTAGGCAGATTTATGATACGCAAAACCCAAACAAAACAGATCAAAGTTCAGAAATTAAATTTGAGTTATTTTTCGATTACGAAGTCGCTAAAAATACAATCGGTAAGGCATTTTGCCAGTCTTGAAAATAGGCTAATCGGTGCATTTTAAATAACAACAAATTTCACTGGTAACTCTCATGATCATTATTCTATTGATGATAATATACATATTTTTACTGCAACATGCAACTCTGGATTGCGTAAAATATTTTTGCTTCAATCTTGTGTGCTTTAGAACGCTGGCGCCGGCGCCGCGCCCACGGCGCGCCGTGCTAAATTTCATCGAGAAAATATACAGCTGCAGATAAATGTCAAGTTTTATAAGATTTTGTCTGGAATATTTCTACCTAAAAAAACGTTTTTGTTTTTTAGTTTGGATTAGTGCCCTTTGGGTAATGTGGCTTTTTAATTAACAATTATTTTTGGTCATTTTTCTTTTTGCATATTTTGTTTAAAATATTTTGCTTTATTCAAGGCTCGAAACTTTTGTTATATATAATATTTGGAATAACTTCTGCTGTGTTTTAATAATAAGTACTATATTTTGACTAAATAATTGTCATCTTTGATTAGTTTAGATCAGATTGGATTAGTTAAGGTTAACATTAGTTATAGGCTAAATTGAGTTGTTCGCAATTTAAATTCATAAATGAAACGTGTCGAGAGCGAGTTTGATTTTAGGGTTTCCAATATTTTCATATTATCCGGACCTTGATATTTGCGCGATTATTGAATTATCGGGATTTTTTTACAAGCGATAATTAAAATAGCTCTTAAATCGAATTATTTGAATAATAATAATAAAACTTCGGCAGAAGCAAATATACAGAAATAAGTATACCCTGTGAGAAAACTCACCCTTTTTTGTAGCTCAGCTCTTTGACAAAACTAGCACAATTTAAAAAATAAATATAATTTTAATGTCACACTGCTTTTAACGGAATCAAAACTCAGAGTGCCCAATGTAAACAACACGGCCACCATTATACAATCAAAATAAAACAAAGCCTAAACATTTCTTGCTTGACACACATATTATGTATTAGTACTCTTTACGACTATTCATCTGTAGGATAAATAAACTTATAGAAATATTATAAGTACTAAAAAATATAGGTCTTCTAATTTATTCTTTGCTATTAATTACAGAAATAATATAGAAATTAGCTCCAAACACGATTTATATTACGATTAAATACAAGATACAAGCTTCTCTTCTGCGATATTAAATCTCATTGCTTTATCCAACAAATATGTACCGTTAACAAATTTCTAATATTCACAGTTGAATTGCTGATATTGTTGTTCTAAGCCAGTGTCGCATCGGGAGAACCAGTGGCGGATAATCACATGAGCTAGCATTCATTATATTAGAGAAGAATATTTATCTTCAAATTTAGTAGAAACATTAGCTATGTGGTAGGAACTCGCGTTTCCGTGTCAATAATGCGGTATTAGCATTTAATTAACCCAAACTAACCTTTACATAAAAAAAATTATAGAGGTGATCTGTTTACGGAAAAGATTTATAATTTATAGTACTAAACAGAACAGATCAAAAATTATATCGAGCCGTGTTCTTTAGCCAGATTTATGACACGCAAAACCCAAACAAAACAGATCAAAGTTCAGAAATTAAACTTGAGTTATTTTTTGATTACAAAGTTGCTAAAAATACGATCGGTCAGGCATTTTGCCAGACTTAAAAATAGGCTAATCGGTGCATTTTAATAATCAGCAAATTTCACTGGTAACTTTCATGATCATTATTTTATTGATGATAATAATAATATACATATTTTTACTGCAGCCTGCAACTCTGAATTGCCTAATATATTTTTGCTTCAATCTTGTGTGCTTTAGAATGTCGCGTCCCACCGTGCTAAATTTCATCGAAAAAACATACAGCTGCAGATAAACGTCAAGATTTATAGGATTTTGTCTGGAATATTGCTACCTAAAAAAACGTTTTTGTTCTTTAGTTTGGATTAGTTCCCTTTGGGTAATTTGGTTTTTTAACTAACAATTATTTTTGGTCATTTTTCTTTTTGCATATATTGTTTCAAATATTTTGCTTTATTCAAGGCTCGAAACTTTTGTTATATTATATAATATTTGGAATAACTTCTGCTGTGTTTTGATTATACTATATTTTGACTAAATATGTAATTGTCATTTTTGATTAGTTTAGATCAGATTGGATTAGTTAAGGTTAACATTAGTTAGATGTAGGCTAAATTGAGTTGTTCACATGTAAAATTATAGTGTTTTATAAGATCACACTTACGTGAGTATTGACAATGCAATTCATTCAGCGAGCTCCACCCGGTATATAGCCAGAGATTGAGGTGACCATGAAAACAAAAATATTAAACAATTACTGTATTGACTGATCAATGATAAAAATAAAGTGTACTCACCGGGGAACCTCTGTCCCCTTGCTTCATCCAATAACCATCAATTTACAC
The DNA here is from genome assembly GCA_016904865.1 of Pissodes strobi. NCBI lineage: Eukaryota > Metazoa > Arthropoda > Insecta > Coleoptera > Curculionidae > Pissodes > Pissodes strobi. The sequence continues at coordinate 11,560 of MU187060.1, forward strand.
AATACGGTATTATTATATAATGTTAGACATATACCTTCTTTCTTCGACGACTAGCTAGTGTCACCTGAAATAGTTTGGGCTACCCCAGACGCTCCACTGCCGCTAAACAGTAAGCATCTCAACACCCGGAAACTAAGATAACATATACCGATATCTTAGAATCCAAGTGTGCCAATCGAGGTGACAGGTGAGGGCCCTTCTAACTCACTAGTACCAACTCGAAGGCATCCGCGCGAAAGGGCATCCCGGTCATTGCTAAACAATCGACCAAAACCTGGTAATACCTTGCCCAACGGCAATAAACTCTGGTATACCATCAAAACTCCTGCCATGGACTTTAACAATATAAACTATTATTCACATGTCGACATGATTTCACACAAAACAACCACACATAGGTAAACTATGACCACTCTATATACATGGGTCTTAATCAGCTAAAGTGCTAGCACTCACTGGCCTTACTGCACTCCTTAGTTCGTGTTTTAGGTCTCTCCCAATCTCTGGATCATATTATTTGTTTATGTTAGAGTATCAGATTTCAAGGGTATACTGGGTATAAGCTAAATATCACGGACGGTTGGGTAGCATTTTAAGTAATACAGGCGGTTCATAAAAATATATTTATTAAATATTCTAACTAATCTTAAGATATTTTACA
>MU187060.1:12230-49231 GCA_016904865.1 Pissodes strobi
AAAAATATATTTATTAAATATTCTAACTAATCTTAAGATATTTTACACACAATTCAAATTTATAAATGAAACGTGTGGAGAGAGTTTGTTTTTGGAGGTTTCAATATTTTCATATTATCCGGACTTTGATATTTGCGCGATTATTGAATTATCGGGATCTTTTTAAAAGCGGTAATTAAAATAGCTCTTAAATCGAATTATTTGAATAATAATAATAAAACATCGGTACAAGCAAAAGTACAGAAATAAGTATACCCTGTGAGAAAACTCACTCTTTCTTGTAACTCAACTCTTTCACAAAATTAGCACAATTTAAATAAATGTAATTTTTACACCTGCTTTTAACGGAATCAAAACTCAAAGTGCCCAATGTTAAATAAGTTTAAAACCTTTTCGACAATAGCCGAGGTAGCGCAACGTTTGTAAACAACAAAGCCACTATTTTACAATAAAAATAAAACAAAGCATAACCAGTTGCTTGAAAAACATATGTATGAGTAGATTTTACGACTATTCGTCTATAGGTTAAACCATCATCATCATCATTTCGAGCTTATACTGTCCACTGTTGAACTAAAGCCTCTCTCAAATTTTGCCACGCTTTTCGATCTTGTGCAGATTGGATCCAGTTTCCTGCAATCCGTTTTATGCTGTCTGTCCAGCGTGTATGTGGTCTGCCTCTACTTCTAAAGGCTTCGGATCTTGGTCGCCATTCTATAATCTTTTTCGTCCATCTACCTTCTTTAATTCTGGCCACGTGGCCTGCCCAGTTCCATTTCAGATGTAGAATAGTCTAGACGGCGTCTCGTACTCCTGTTTTGTTTCGTATGGTTCGATTTGGGATTTTGTCAGAGAGTCTGATTCCTAGCATTGCTCTTTCCATTTTTCGTTGCATCACCTGTATTTTGTGAGCATTTTTCTTCATTAACGTTAGCGTTTCCGCGCCATATGTCAATACAGGGATGACGCACTGGTTGAAGACTTTTCTCTTGAGACATATTGCCAGCTTGGACTTTAATACTGAGTTTAACTTGCCAAAAGCCGCCCATGTTAAACCTATCCTTCGTCGAATCTCGTGTGTTTGGTTGTCTCGTCCAATGCTGATTTCGTGTCCTATAGGTATTTATATACGGATAGTTGTTCTATACTTTCGTTTTTAATTTTTAATGTGTCATTTAGTACCAGATTTATCATGAACTGTTTTTTTGTTCGATTTATTTTCAGCCCCATCTTGCTTGCCTCGTTGTTTAGCATTTCTAGCATTTGTTGGGCTTCTTGAATATTATCTGATATCAACACTATGTCATATGCGAAGCATAGGTGATTTAGTCTTTCTCCGTCTATGTTTATCCCTGTGTTTTCTCAATTTATTTTATTTAGCATACTCTGCAATAAAGCTACGAATAGTTTGGGAGAGATTTTGAATTTGTCTGTATATTGATTTTCTGTAATTTTGACCTATGCTGTTGCTGTCTTGTATATATATGTAATTGCTCCAGAGTAGCGATGGTCAACGCGGCACTCAGCTGGTGTTTCTAAGTGTTTCTGTTGATGTATGGAATCAAACGCCTTTTCGAAGTCGACGAATGAGTGGTTTGTTGTACTCGACGCATTTTTCGATAAAACCCTTAGCTGTTACCAAGTGGTCGTTTGTCCCATATCACATACGAAAACTTGCCTGTTCTTTCGAAAGAAAGAACTCTAGTTTCCTAGTTAGACAGTTAGTTATGATTTTTGTATACATTTTGTATATGTGACTAAGAAGACTTATCTGTCTGTAATTCGCAAGGTCTGTGTTGTCACCTTTTTTATGTAAAATTATAATTATGGCATCTTTCCATTGTGAGGGGGTCGTCTCTTCGAGGAGACACTTATTAAAAAGGATTTTTAAGGCTTTTATGAGGCCTTGTCCACCCTTCTCAATGGTTTCTATCACAATTCCGTCTTCGCCAGGGGCTTTGTTGTCTTTCATATCTTTTAGCACAGATGAGATTTCTTGTTCGGTTATCTCGGGGTTATTTTCGGACCCTTCATTTAAAACTTTCTGAATACTTACATTTGTTTTTGCCGCTTGCGATGAGTGTAATTATTTACCCTTTCCTATTCTTGATCCTATGTATTGTTTTCTTTCCTATCGCGCTTCTCCTTCTCAAGACTTTTAAACTTCTGTTTTCCTCTATAACATTTCTGATGTCTTCTGTGTTCTTCTCCCTTTTGTATTTGCTTATTTCTTTATTTATTTCCTTATTGATGTTGCTATATTCCTCTTTGGTCTTGTCTGTCATCTCTCTCCTCTGCTTTATTAGGAGCTTTAATCTTTGATTTATTTTCTGATCTTTCTTTTGTTTCGGGAAGTATTTTTCCACTGCCGTTTTCACACTTTTGATTATGTTTTCGTGGAGGGTGTCTACTGTCATATTGTCGTTGTGTTTTAATAGGCTTGTTATCTCATCTTCATATTCCTGTGTTGTTTCTGGTGTATTACGTCTTATGTAGTTTTTCCTTATAACCATTTTGTTTCGTTCTTTTCTTTGATTTATTGCTATTTTTGCTCTCACTAGCCGATGGTCGCTGACCGTCGAGAATCTATTTAACACCTCTACGTCGTATACAATATCATTTCTAATGCTAATTATAAAATATATCTTTATGGTTTTTCCATCCGGACTGGCTCATGTCCATTTTCTGTTGGGATATTTTTTAAAGAAGGTGCGAAGAGATTGTTATGGTGAAGAAATTCTATTAATGTTTCTCCTCTCTCGTTTCTATCTCCTAGTTCGTGTTTGCCTACTGCTGTTTTGGCTTCGTCGATTTTGCTGCCTATTTTGACGTTGAAATCGCCAATTAGAAGAGTGTATTGCATTTCCTGTTTTTAAAGCACTAAGACGTCCTCGTCTTCTGTATGGTCACTAGTTGGTGCGTTTGCCTGTACAATCCTTATAGAATGTTTCTTGTGGATCTGAATAATTATGTATATGACTCGTGAGCTGATGCTTTTGATTTCCACGATCTGTACTTTGAGTTTTTCTATTAATTTTGAAACCAGTACCTCTTACTGCAGTTTCTTCGCCTGCATAATATAGGATGTTTCCTGATTTGAGTTCAATCTGATTTTCTCCTACTTGTCGGACTCGCTAATGCCTATTATGTCCCATTTTATGTGTTTAAGCTCCTCTTCCAGTTCTATCACTTTATCTTTATCATCGGTGGACAGTGTTCTAGCGTTGTATGTAGCTATTAACATTTTGTACTCTTTGTTGTGTCTTGTCTTTTCTTTATGTTTGGTGTATTTGGCGGGTTTTTGCCTCCCCCAGAATCCTTGAGGCAGACCTCTTTCGTGGTCTGCCTCAAGAGGTGAGCTAGCTATCTGCTTACGGAAGAGATTTTTGATTTATAGTACCTACTAAACAGAACCCATCGGAAATTATATCGAGACGCGTTCTTTAACCAGATTTATGATACGCAAAACCCAAACAAAACAGATCAAAGTTCATAAATTAAACTTGAGTTATTTTTCGATTACAAGCCTGCTAAAAATACGATCGCTAAGGCATTTTGCCAGATTTAAAAATAGACTAATCGGTGCATTTTAAATGTCAAAAAATTGAACTGGTAACTTTCATGATCATTATTCTATTGATGACAATATACATATTTTTACTACAACATGCAACTCTGAATTGCGTAAAATATTTTTGCTTCAATCTTGTGTGCTTTAGAACGCCACGCTGCACCGCGGCGCCGCCGGCGTCACGCCGGCGCCGTGCTAAATTACATCGAAAAAACATACAGCTAGCTGCAGATAAACGTTAAGTTTTATAAATTTTGTCTGAAATATTTCTACCCAAAAAAATATTTTTGTTTTTTAGTTTGTATTAGCACCCTTTGGGTAATACGTGGCTTTATAACTAACAATTATTTTTTGGTCATTTTCCTTTTCGCTTATTTTGTTTAAAATATTTTGTTTTATTCAAGGCTCGAAAGTTTTGTTATACGTACATAATATTTGGAATAATTTCTGCTGTGTTTTGATAATACTATATTTTGACAAAATAATTGTCATCTTTGATTAGTTTAGATCAGATTGGATTAGTTAAGGTTAACATTAGTTAGATGTAGTGTAAATTGAGTTGTTCGCAATTCAAATTCATAAATGAAACGTGTGGAGCGAGTTTTTTTTGAGGGTTTCAATATTTTCATATTATCCGGACTTTGATATTGCGCGATTATTGCATCATCGGGATTTTTATGCAGAAAAGTCGCAATAATGAGCGTTCGTTTACAGCGAGTAAGCATACTCGTTAAATTGCAATGGTACCAAATAATGACTAAAATTAAGAGTAAATTTTGACAATTATTTGGTAGCACTGAAATTTATTATTGACTGAATCTACAGATTAAAAGTGGCAGTTATTTTTGACAAATTTTACATACCACTCATATTATGTTTTAATTTTTGTATCCAAATAGCATAGTCTAAGGTTCAAATAACAAAATTCATTGTTTTTATGTGCTTTCGTAAAATGAAGCGGATTCTAAAGCACACTTCAATCTTGTGCGCAAAAATCTTTTGAGCATTTCAGTGTCTAATAAGCTGTTGCAAACAGTAAACATTTCCGGTGCAAGTTATTGTTACTTAAAATGCACCGATTAGGTTATTTTTTTTACGTCCGACAAAATGCCTTATCGATTCTATTTATGGCAACGCATGACTGGAAAAATAACTTGAGTTTATTATTGCACTTTGATCTGTTTTACCTGGGTTTTGCGTATTATGTAAATTTGACAAAATATGTTACAATATTATTGCTATACCTAATTCAAATAAAAAGCCAATTTGTTACTATAAAGATTTAGCTATAAATGCACGTTTCTTTTTAATTCTTACTTTAATTTACTAAAAATATAAACTGAAAGATAAGCTCAGGGTGCATAGGTTCGGAGCATGCTCCTTAAAATTTATTTTCGAGTCTAGTTGTTGTGAAAAGGTGCAAAATAAAAGATCAGAGATTTCAAAATACAATAATTACTCTATTTAGATTTCCTTCTAACAAAAATAAAGGTTGAAATTTAAGGTTATATTGAATGTTCTTGGTAATATCTGTCTTTCAATCACCTTATGGTTCCTCCGAGCTGAACGTTGCTGGAGCACCTGGGATCTGTCTTGTGACGTCACTGGAAGCTGTCCTAGCTAAGCGAGAGCGTGTGGACTTAGTAGCATGAAAAAAAAAACAGTACAAGGCAGTTATAGAGTTAACCAAGAATGTTGATAGCTCTGTTTCAATTTGGCGGAGAATATCACTTGTCTTAGCTTAGGTTTTGAATATAGGAATTGACAAGAGATAACTAGAAATAATTCTTATCAATTAACAATGCTGAAAAATGCCAAACCACGCTGAAGAAAAATTATGATATTTAATGAAATATACTTCCGCCAATTTGCACAGAATTGTGTCTGGAAACAATTATGTTTTCAAGAAGACGGTGAACACATTAAATAGGTACTTAATTAATAAATAGCTATCTAATCTGGGATAAAATATCGTTATGAACGCTATTTCAATTAAGCAAAAAAACAATTATTATAATAATAAAGTAAAAACAAATGTTAAATCAATAAATTTGCACAGGTAATCAGCTACTTTCTTACTAAAAAACCAGCTAAATTCAAAAACAAAGATACTGACAAATTTAAATAAAAATAAAGAAACAAAGCAATTATGATCAGGTACCCACCACGGTCAAGAAGGGCTTGAGAAGTTGTTTTTTAAATATCTGACATGACGATAAAATACTTATATAGGTCGAAGAATAACTAACTAAGCTTAATCTAATCCCACCTATTAACCCATAACAACAGATAGCGATACTAGAGAACATTAGACCGTGTCTGGTCCGGTTTTGGTTATTAACTTCTAAAAGTGCTACCTCGAACTATATAGAACCTAAATGCGTGAACCAATATGATCGATTCCAGTTGGGTTGCTTAACTGAAACCGAAATTTAATAACTCTCCTCTTTTGTAGGATCAAGTCCTTTCTCCTCTTTCAAAAAGCCTTAAGCACTAAAAACCGATATTCCATATGTCCTACAGGGAAAAACACCCCACGGCTAAAGACATCGTGGTATATGAAACGATAGTAGGCAGACACTACAACAGGCAACGCTTGTCCATATGCCGCCCTAATTCAACGATTTGCGAAATAAAATAAGATGCCTATAAACGCCGTTTATACAGATATCAAATTCAAAGCTTAGCAGTTTTATTCTCCCCACGTCACAAATGTTCTACCTTTCTACCGTACGAAGCGACCGATTTCAAGCATATGAGCTGCATATTTGAAATTATTTAACATTTTTAAATAATATATTCTACTGCTGTATTTATGTAAATTCAACCATAATATTAATTTTCAGTTTACAATAACGACTGACATATTTAGAATATTTAGACGACAAAAAATAGTTTTAAACGAACTTGATGGCCAACACAAGAAATCATTATTTATTAATATTTTCATACTGTTTAATGGGGAATTTTCCACCACGCTGTCGGTTCAGACAGTAATTTAAATTAGGCTGAAGATGAAAAGTTATTATTTTTAACTAAAAATAAATAGAAGTGAACTCGGAACAACCTGATGTTACGGAATTGTTAAAATTACCCTAACAAATAAGAAGATATTTCGATAATAATAATGCGATTTTTTGCTTTTATTTTAAAGGAAATTAATAGTTTTCCACATTACAGTAAAAAGTAGAAAAAAAACATATTAATAATGAATGTGACTTCCTCAAGCACTTTCTCTGCAATGTTTTTTTATAATAATAATGAGGTCTGTGCTAATAACCAGATCTTATTGCGGAACTTAATTCCAGAAATATTGAAAAGCTTGGAGCAATTGGTTTTGATCTGGAAAATGGTTTTCTGAAGCACGGCCAATGGTATTCAGATCAGGAGATTCAGCAGGCCAATACAAAATTGGGATAGCGTTTTCCTAGAAGAATTCTGGATACTTTAATAGTGTATTTTGCCTAAAACAAAATATATGCTAATAACGTCTTTGTATGGAATAAAAACAGGTTCAGGGGCATTTGTAACGTAACCATTCGTCGTTAAAGGCGATCAAACTAAACGAGTGATTTTCTATGTCAACCGAAATTCCTTAGATTGTTTTACCCGCAGCTGCGAACTTTTGCATATGCTGAAGCCGTCCTCTGGTATCCGATGCTTTCCTAACATGTATCCTTTTAGAATTTTATATACCTAACCGGTATATAAAATGTTACTTTACTGAATTTGGTCGCATATCATATGCTGTCACAGGGGCAACATTGACTTGAGTCATTTCAGTTTGAAGCATTCCCACAACGCTAAGCAAATGAATTTTTATCATTCAAAAGTAATGCAATTATTAAAACGCATTGGCCGATAAAGTGGAGGTTCTATAACCATATATAAGCGTGACTACTATCCTAGCCCTAGACCTAACCCAAACTGTAACAAAGATGTGTCTTGTTATTTTGGAGATATGTGTCATGTTATTTAGAAGAGGAATGCCTTGTGGTCTTAGTTTCCTATGCGAAAATTGCAATACAAATTACATGCAAATTCTGTTCCCCAAATGAAGTTAAAATAAAAGCTTATTTAAATTAATGCATCTTAGATAGTGAATCCTTTATTAATATTAAAGAATGCACTATCATTTCATGATGGCTGTACGACTAATAAAAATTTACTGCCACTTTAATTGCTATTAGAAATGATAATAGTTATTTTATTATATTTTAATTATGTGCAATTTTTAAGGATGTCTCACATATTCGTACGACTTTTATAAAGCTTACGAGTCAACTATTATTTAGTTTTTAGATCGAGAAGCTACTGAGAAGCTTTTTAAAAACATTTAATAATTATATTAAATTAGTTATGTTATCCTTCTTCATTTCAGAGTTACAAAGAATGTTGGGCTACCATCAAGATTCGCAAGAAGAGGCTACCCTTGAAGCGATGCAAAGAGTTTGGCAAGGAAGCAGACGCAATGCTTCATCGTCTACGGCCTTTTTTGAACAAGTCTGTGAAACGGAAAACATTTTCACTTCACCCAGACAGGCATGTATTCAATTTGTATAAAATATAAGAGTAACATATTTTTATTTTTTGGGCGTAATTTATTGGTGGTAGTTTATCCCATTTTTGAATGTACTGCTGATTAGTTTTGATTCAATTTTTGAATAAAAAAAATCAGCATTCTTGGGGGGGTCTGCTCTAAAAAGAGAATAAATACTATAACAAAATTATTTATATTAGGTATATATTTACAAAAGGTATACAGGGTGAAACAAATTAGCTTCTCACCATTAGGAACTCGGAAACCATAAGAGATACGAAGTCTGTTAAATGGGGGTGAAGTTACGCAATTTAGGGTTCATTGATATGCCGTTGAGAAATTGAGAAAATTCCTAATACTTCTGCAGATATTCGTAAAAAAAACGAAAAGCAGCTATTTTATTTTTATTTTTTCCTGACTTTATTTGAAGAGATAATATAACATAAATTTAACATTAATGTTGTCATTTTTCCTCCTTTATAAGATGGCGGTATCAAATTTTTTGGGACGTTTCGTGTCCGGACCCCCATCATCAACTTCACTTTTTTAAATACGCGGACCTGGATTTTTTATTTAATTTTTTAGAAGCCTTTGGTACCCCAAAACCGACAATGTATCACACTTATCAATAAATCAGAAAATACAGATTTTTTTCCATACGAGATAATGTGTTAGACAGAGATGGGGAGATCTTTTCTGATCCGATTTCTCTTATGAGAATTTGTTACCGCTATTGGACCAGTGTGATATATTGTTGGTTTCGGGAGGTCAAAGGATTCTAAAAAATGAAATAAAAAATACAGGTTCGCGTGCTTAAAAAATAAGTTGATGATGGGGACCCGGACACGAAACCCCAGATTTAATTGTAAAAGAGAAAAAATGGCAATAATAAAGTTAAATTTATTTTATATTTTCTCTTCAAATAAAGTCAGGATAAATAAAAATAAAATAGCTGATTTTCGGTTTATTACGGATATCTCCAGAAGTAGTCGGAATTTTCTGAATTTCTCAACGACATATCAATGACTCTTAAATTGCGCAACTTTGCCCCCATTTAACAGACTTCGTAAGCCTTATGGCTTCCGAGATCCTATTGGTGAGATGCAAATTTGTTTCACCCTGTCTAGATAGACTGTATAACTCAGTCTTCTTAGAATGCCATTTATATGATACTCACCTGGGAGGCTCGTCAATATGTCTCCAAACATTCAATTTTTGATAACACTTCAATGCTTTGCCATTAATGGACATTGAATCAGCAGCTCCATTCGGTTTTGCTGGGCAATATACATATAAATTACTTTATACAGATAGTGATATTTTGTGTCTCTCAAAGCAATCAAACATAACCGACATATCCTTTCTATGATGCCCCTCGCTCGTCATGTGTGTCTCACGAAAATACAAAAGCGCGGTCCACAGTGTCATCGGCGTAAAGCTGTAGCATGCCATTAAGTTTTAATCTAGGTGGTCAAAATACAGAGCAGACTATCTGCTCTGTATTTTGACTGCTATTTATTTTACTACTAGGGAGAGTAAAAATGTGACATAATAATATTAAAATGATTCGAAACAGCATCAGATCAGCAGACAGCATAATTTGAGAGTTTTTAAAACACACACAGTTTTTAGTGTTTAGTTACTGAGAGATCTAAGGCAAAAAAGCCAAAAAACTATACATTTATTTTGTAATTTAGCCCAACGTCTCTGAGTAACTGTAAACTTCTAATGAAGAAAGTATAAAAAGCTTTCATGTCCGTGCCCTTAAGCTCTTAAATTCTGCTGTATAATAAATACTGATTTAGGATTATTTTAATATTATGATATCACATTTTCATATTTTGCACTTGTACAAGGTTTGTCCGAATATTTGAAGGCACCCTTAGAGCTTTTGTTTTAAGTGCTAGAAGGAAATCTAAATCTCCCAAGTTGAAGTATTTTTCCTGAACTGTTTCAATTTTACATCGGATAAAACAAATAAACATCTTAAAATTTGTTTAAAAACGTCAAATTTTATTTTGCTAAATAGTTCGTCTTGTATATATTTTATTTATCGTATAGTTCATTTATTACTACTTTGGAATATACCACGTTTAATACTTCTATGTTCCAAAGTAACTGAGAAAAATAACAAAAACTATGCGATAACATTAATGCATTTAAGCATAAGGTATTATTTTTTATACCGTTCTCTTTCTAACACATCCATGTTGTGGAAAGGTTTCTGTTAATTTTCTAAGTTAGTTTTAAAGATAGATCAACCAAACCTGGTATATTCTCCAGTATATTCGGATTCAGTTACAAGCTGACTATCGGATTAATGGAGTAATAGAGAGCAAACCATTAAAAAAATACCAAGTTGATTGCGATGTTCATTTATTTGTTTTAATAAAAAATCCAGACGGTTCATGAAGAACCTTGCAACTTTTGCTGTCAATAACCTCCAAGGTCATGAAACGTGTAGTCAGTCAATTCAAGTACCTTGAGACCAACGGAATATTTAGCGATAACCAATATGGCTTTCACAAAGAGAGATCGACAGGAAATATATTGACCTACGTCACTCAAGTATGGAGTACGGCAAATGAGCACTACGGTGAATCTCGAGAGGTTGCGTTGGATACATCGAAGGCATTCGACAGAGTTTGGCATGATGGATTGCCCAACAAACTGCCGTCCTGCCGTCCTTCGGACTGCCTGCATTTGTGGCTAACTTGCCAGGTTCCTTGAGAACCCATGTCTGTACGTTGCAGTTAATGGACATATCTCAGACACATTCACCATTAGTGCGGGCTTGCCCCCATATTTTCACCAACTCTGTTCCTCATTCCTATACTAATGACCTGCTGACCGAAACCAATAATCCTGATTACAGTTTTGCAGATGACAATACGCTTGTCTTCAAATCTAGATCAGAGAAACCTTTACCAGCGACTGAAACCTATCAACGCAGACAGGGGCAGATTACAAAAATTAACCAAGATCTGGAGAAAGTTCGAACTTGGGGAGACAGAAATTTGGTCCAGTTCAATGTTGCAAAATCCCAAGCAGTCAGGTCTACCAAGAAATCCAATAGGGCGGTCCCGGACATCACTATGACAGGAATGACAATTCCTTCATCCTCTTCAATAGGACTAGTGGGTGTCTCGGTCAACAACAATATGTCCTGACATGACCACGTTGCTAACATTGCAAACAGCCTCGCAGAAGCTTGGTGCGCTATTTCGCAATAAAATTGTATACACCCCAGCAGCTGCTCTTGCTCTACAAAGCGCAAATTAAGACCGCGCTCAGAATATTGACTCACACATCTGCGGTGCTGCACCTAAGCACACCTTAAAGCGGTTTCCCTTCAAAAGAGAGCTGTACGTCTGGCCGGCGACCCGGAGTTGACCCGGGATCTGGAGAGTCTGGAACATTGCAGACATGTGGCCGAGATGTGGCCGAGATCTCCCTGTTTTACAAATATTTTCAGGATAGATGCTCCCGGGACACGGCCCGCCTCATCCCGCCCCCAGCAACGCCTGTCAGACATCACGACCGATGGCAAGAGCACACATGTTCGTCGTACATCTCGAAACATCTAGAACATCGCGTTACAAAGACTCCTTTATCTGGTGCACTCGCTTCCAAGACATCTGTTTCACCCAAACTACAAACTACAGCTATTCAAAAACCGCGTCAATCAATATCTCCGCACACACACCGCTCCTCGAGTGCCATAGGATCTCCCTTTAGTGCATGTGACACTACCATAAAACAAAAATAAAGACGTAATATAGAAAACCATGTACAGGGTGTCCGGATTTCGTCGATATTGCAGAACATCTCGGTTATGAGATCATACACTATTTTTTTTGTGAGAGAATATAGATCGCGCAAACATTATTTTCGTAGCCCCATTAGTTTTTGAGCTACAGAGTGAAATAAAAATTTTGCACTTTTCAGGCACCTTCTATATCTCAGTTGTCTTCTGATTTATTGAAATGGTAAAAACTGTTTTTTATAGAAAATGTTCCCTGGAATCCAGTGGCGTACTTAGATTTTTTATGGGCACCTTTTTTGAGATATGACCCAAACTTATGTTCCTTTAAATAGAACACCATATATGCATTTTCATCATAATGTTCCAGTTGTTCATTCGATATTTTTTCTTTATCTTCCCATTTTATTTTATGATATGTTTGGAGCTATCAAACTTTGATAAATAAGTAGCCAGCCAGCATTTGTTTATCACAGTTCAATGCCTAGTAACGTCACCGTCTAAAGATATTCTAATTCTTTAGACGGTGCTAACGTGTTCATTTTTTTTTGTTGACATGTATCGAAATAAATGTTATGTGTTATGTAATCTTGTAAAGCTCTCAACAAGTTGAACTCGATGATGAAAATATATACAGGGTAGGTATTCCATTAAAAAAAAACATAAGTTTGGGTCACATCTCAAAACCGGTATCATTGAGAGAAAATCTAAACACGTCAGCGATACTTTCCCGCACGCGATTTTTGTTGTTTAATGATTATTTTGGTTCATTTACTCAAGTTTATTTCAGCGATAGCAGTAGCTTGGACAGTCTTATTGTAAATTTACTGAACAATTAACATACATACGCCTGTTTTACCCCATGCTATTTTCTTTTTTAATACTCTACCATCTTACTTAAGTATACGTAATTTAAACTAATTATATTTTTTATTAGAATTGGCTTTATTACTTTATTTTTTAAGTAATAAAAAGATGCATTATGTTATTTACATATGACAATTAACTCTTATTACTAAAAAAATTGAGTGTTCTTGTGGAGCACAGGCTTGCACAGTGTATTAGGTACACGACGCATCTCTCTCTTTCCATATTTTCCTTCATGTTCCTTGTTAAATAATGTGCTTATGTATCGACCCGAGCTCACTGTTAATATAAAGTTGAAATACACGTTTTCAGTAAATAAATTGTAAGAAAATATGATGTTCAAATCGTTTTGTAGCTTGGGCTTTGATTTTTTTATAATAAACAGCCTAACAAATGCCCCCTATTATGCTCTCTTACACTCCCAGCATCAATTCTCGTAACCCGAAAGTTTCTTTGAGCAAAATGCTTTATATAATGATTTTTGATCGTAATATATTACAGTCAGTGCAACTTAAAAGTTTTGGTGCCAACATCTTACAGTGATTTAGTATTACATTATGTTTTATATAAACCCTCGGTGATTCAGCTTAAATCCAGTATGAATCAATCAGTAGGTATAATAAATTTCATTTTGTTTTAGAATCAATGGAATAATGTCTGTGTACCCCCACCGCAAGAAAAAAATCATAGTGATGTCGAAAGCGACAACGATTTGTTTGATTTTCATGTAAGTATCGTTAATTTAGTTTAGATGTTCATTTTACCACGATATAAAAAATTATATGTGTCTTAAGTCATAAGATAATCATTTATGTTGTTAAAAGAATTAAATAAGTTTGTTTTAAAAGTTATATTTAAAAAAAAACAAACTCGACTATTACGTATTAAAGTAAATTAAATGAAACAAGGAAAATTATAACTACGTAATTTGGTGATTTCAACTCGAGTTAGCGGCCACCCGGTGTTATGATTCTTTCTCGACCTCGACTGCCTTGCCGCTTGCCGATCCCTGCGTCACAGTTTATACCGTAAACGAATCATTTATACAACTCTGAGCCGGCACCTTTGATGTTAGTTCTATTTTTTCATGCGATTCTCATATTTCGAGCATGCGCATTATTAGTTGGAAAGGTCAGAGTTATACGGCCAGCTGGGCCGTGGACAGAGTCGAACTAGAACTAGGATCTAATACACAAAATTCGCGAAAGGTTCACAAAAAGCACTACAAACAAAACAGACTCTCGAACAAAAAAGAAGGTAGTTTTCACTTTTCGGTTCCTTTTCAATCAACATACTTTTCTGTCGCCGTGCAGAAAATCAATAATCGAGATTTCATCTGAATACAAGCACAATACAAACCTGTTGCGTGCCTCGTTTTACGGTTAATTCTCGCCAACGCTATCTCTATCTCTTTCTCCTTACATGCGATATCTTATTGAAAAGAGACATACACATATGCCGAACTGATGGTTTATTATTTATAAAGGCAGCGTTCACTCATTGAGCGCAGGCGCCAGATAAGAACTCCCAGCTCTCCTATTGATTGACGCGCTTGGCTTCAAAACACGTGGAGAGTTGTTTAACTGATTCGGTTACGGTATAAACTATGCCTGCGTGCCATTGTCGCCGTCCCGACCCCTCTTACCACCGGTCGCCGGTAAGGCTGATATTCATATTTGGGTCTATGCACCGATTGTGTGCCTACCATGCTGCGGCCGCCGAAGATCGTGTACATTTTCACATTTAGGACTGGACTATGTCGTTTTGTAACGTGTGCCATTTTTTGCAGTTGCAACCATACGAACGAACAGCATGAACTCTTCCAATGACGATTTAATAATAATAGCAACGTGCGTTCAGATCTTAAAGAAAAAGAGTATAATGAGAAAGCTTCGTAAAAAATATTAATAATCTCTATGTGCTAAGTTCTATAAGAACTGCTGTTCTTGAACGAATATTATTAAACCTTCTTCGTTAATAGTTTCACCCATTTTACCAGTTTCATACTACACTACGAACTGAAAACCAGACGAAAGAAACAGACAGGATCCGGTTTTAAAGCGAAGTGAATCTGCACGACCGCAACACGGTCGTAGCACAGTCCTTTTTATGTGAAAATGTAAATATGGGCTTCAGTGCGTTTCATATGGAACACACAATTTGTAGACCGTTGACACGGTAGGTGCACAGTCGTTGCACGATCGACATGTGAAATTCAGCCTTTATATAATACACATAGCCTAGCTACAAATAAGTCAATAAAGTTTTAAAATAAAAAATTTGCACTTTATTTATTAAGGCTAAATCTCAATACCGACAAAAAATTAAAATTGTACTTTGCCTTTAGATTTATATAATATACCTAATCTCTGGCCACTTGGAAGATAATACAATTATATCATTATCGTTTACTATTAAGAGTCTAAATGTGCAGGATTTTTTTTTAGTTTTGCACATTGCTTGGAGAGGAAATTAAGAACAGGTTCTGTAAAAATTCTAAAGGTGCACCGTTTTCAAATGAAACACTATATTGAAAGTTTGCCCTTTAAAAACTTTGCCTATTAATACCAACTAATAACTAAATAAAATCTTATATAGTGCAAATAGAAATAAGATCTTGGAAAAAGCCCACAACCATATTTAAAATGTATAATTATTATCAGTGCTGGTTGGCAAGATGTATAGAGCCATGTTTTGAAATATAGAATAATAGAAATTAAAATAGGAGTCCATATTTATAGGACAATTAAATTATACAACTTTCTAGAGATCAATTTAAACTAAATCACTACCTAAAATGGCGTAATAATAGATCCAACGAAGCTAACCACAAATTTAAAAGAAATACATTTAGCCGCGGCGCCTAAGCGTATTGGAAAAACCTGTATGTGTATATTCTTAAATTTATAGTCTTTACGAAGTCAATTGAAAAAGTTGGGACTCTTAATTTCATGTCGGCACGTTCCATTTATGTCTAGGGACTGCACCATAACTTTGAGCCGTCGACTGTTGATGTGTACTTCGCGATTCAACCAGACACCAGACGTTTGTGTGTCCTCTGATGGTCTAGAGGTCTGCATGGTTCGCCTTCACTTCGGCGACTCGAGTTCAAACCCCGTCGGTTTTGTTTAAGGTTATATTTCTAAACAGTTTTTGGTTAGTTTGGGTTAGCACCTGGTTAGTTCCCTTTTCTTGAGCCCCCGTAGCGAGCGGAGGGCCATGCGAAAATTGAATTTAGGCAACCCACATTGCTCAGAGTTATGGGACAGCCCCTAGATTCTTGCACGTCCCACTGTGGTTTATTTAATTTTTTTACGGGGACATTTAGCCCAAAGTCAAAGTGACGAAAAGTAAAAAAGTATATGTGCAGGGTGTTCACCCATAATGTCCCCCCCTTTAACTTTGTTAATTTTTAAGCTACAAAAAAAATAAAAAAACAGAATTGTAGGGTTTTTTATGTTGTTTTTGCACACCTAAAGAAAAAAACAAAAAATTGTATAGTATACAGGGTAGATCAAAGAGAACCATTTTTTTAAATCTAGCCCCCATTTTTTATTCGATTTTTCGATTCTACCTAAAATTCTAAGCATTTTTAATGTAACACACTATATGTCTATTCCTAATACTTTAGGAGTTATTGACAGTTGAAGTCGCTATTTTTAATTATAATAATAATTCTTTTAATCATTTTTAAAACAGAAGTTACAAAAGCACTACTCGAAGCAATGAGGTCGAATTGAGGAAACTCACTATTTACACCTCAATGACCAGGGCCTATTTTCAACTGAGTTGGGCCCTAGGCACCATCAAATTTTCGGTCCTGTCTTGCTCCGTATATTAGAATGTAACCAATAGGCTTAAAGATTCTGTTTTAATTTTTGTTTTGAGGCCGTCCATGTAAGAAACAAAATAAAATGGAAAAAATAAATATATTTAGATAATTAGATAGATAAAACAAATAACAAAACAAAAATTTTCATTCAAAAGTTAAGCATGACTAATAAGAAATAAATGAACCCAAGTATTTATGATTTAATAACGTTGTTAATAACTAGATAGGCAATTGTCTAAATTTTCTTCCTTACTCTTTTTTCGGAGAATTTATTAATTATCCCATGTATGTTTAATTTATCCAAAATATCGCCTTGGAAATTTAAAACAGCTAAGGATGCAAGATTCTCTTCATTTAATGGGTTTCTTAAAGATGACTCGTTTTAAAGTAGAAAAGGATCTTTCACCCGATGCATTGCTAGTAGGAATTGTTAAATATAATCGTAACAATATTTCAACATTTGAAACAAAAAAAATATCACGAACATCGACATTCATATTATAAAAGTGTTCTATATTTTTTACACTAACATTTACACGTTCACTTGATGGTTCATTAAAAATTACACCAAAAACTTCGCTTACAGAATCATACAATTTCATTCTCAGTTTTAATTCTGTGATTAGTTTATCACATATGGGAAAAAAGCAATAATCTTGAAATTCTCAGAGCTATTTAAAATAATGTGTTGTGCTGGTCCATCATCAAAAGACTGTTTTCTCTTGCGAACTCTTGACGTTTCACCTTTAAACAAAGCATGTGGCTGAATTTGTTTCGCTTCCTCTTCTAACTTTTCTCTAAAATCCTTTATAAATTCAATTAGACCATTATATAGTGTACAAGCGGCAGTTAAATTTGCTTCAGTGTTCTGTAAAGATTTGCTAGTGGCATTTATTCTGTTCAAAATTATTTTCCAAATCACTGTCATGAGATTAAATTCAAATGTCTCTGTTTTCTCCTGCTTCTGTTCTGGTTAATTGTTTTTGATGAGGATCTTCATTCAACTCTTTTAACGCTAATTTTATTTCATTTAAACCAAGTGCAATTGATTCTATAGCATCAGCTCTAGCCGACCATCTTGTATCGTATAGTTTTTTAACCATTGGCGGTTTAGGATTTAACATTCCTAGGCATTTTTAAGTACATTCCGTCTCTGAGTACTTACATGCCGAAAAAAAAATTGTATAAACACTGTACATTTTCAAAATATCTAGCTGCTTCTGAACAACTTTTAGCAGCAATATTACCTACTAAATTTAAAGAATGTCTGGAACATGGTACAAAGTGGGCACTTTTCGACTTTTCCTTAATTTTTGCCTGCAATCCGTTATATTTGCCAGACATATTAGCGGCATTGTCATAACTTTGACCTCTACAGTAATTTATATTGATCATGAGATCTTCCAATTTATTCTGTAAAACATGTGATAGGCTATAGGCAGTATGAGAAAAAATTGGCAAAAAGCCTAAAAATCTTTCTACTGGCTTACTGGCTAGTCATTAGGTAAAACATATCTTATAATAAGAGTTAATTGATCGATATGAGAAACGTCTGGTGTTGAGTCGACTATGATCGCAAAATATTTGGCGGTTTGTAATTCCTTTGTCATGAAATTTGTTACTTCTTTTGCAAGGAGATTAATAAATGCACTGCAAATGGCTGATGAAAGATAACTAACATGTCCACTTCCAGGATTGCCATATTTTTGGAGATGTTCAGCTAAAAATGGGTCAAACTCAAACTCACGAGCTTAAAAAATTACCATTTTCTTTGGTAAAAAGTTTCGTCGTGGAACCATAAAATGCTAAACCATTTTTTGATAAAAATTTAATAGCTGCATTTACCCTTAATAGCACATTTCGACAATATTCTTTTTGTTGCGTGCCGCAGCGCTACGCTTTGCAAATTAGGATTGTGAAATAAAAAAAGGCTTTTATTGTATATTATGACATTTCTTATAATAGCATTATTGTTTTTGCATTTTTTTATGATTTTATGTTAGCCGTTTCGGGCCCTTTGATATTGTGGGCCCTAGGCACGGGCCTGGTAGGCCTAGTGGTAAAATAGGCCCTGTCAATGACTTCAAAAGCTAAAAAAAAAGTTATATTCTTAGGTGGAACAAAACAAAATAGCGAATTCAACTGTCAATAACTCCTAAAGTATTAGGAATAGGCATATAGTGTGTTATATTAAAAATCCTTAGAATTTTATTGAAAATCGAAAAATCGAATAATAAATGGGGGCTAGATTTAAAAAAATGTTTCTTTTTGATCTACCCTGTATACTGCACAATTTTTTGTTTTTTCCTTTACGTGTGCAAAAACTACATTAAAAGCCCTACAATTTTGTTTATTATTTTTTTTGTAGCTTAAAAATTAACAAAGTTAAAGGGGGGGGGGACATTATGGGTGAACACCCTGTACTGTTAAAAGTAGACTATGTACACATTACAAAATTATCTACAATGTTTTTTTGCAAGAAGATAATGTGTGATAAAGACCTCGTTAAATCAATGAAAACAAGAACTCTTATTTAGTGCAAATTTATCTGGCAAGTATTCTGCAATATTTTGTAGTGATCATCTTTGAATTGGTTTAGATTTTGTTCTTTATATATTTCATATTACGAAAGCGTAGAGCTGCCATGCCAACATTGAAAATTATTTTCAGGAAAATTTACACTTATTCTGTCAATTTACACTTTTTCTGTCAATTTACACTTTTTCTGTCAATTGACACTTTTTCTGTCAATTTACACTTTTTCTGTCAATTGACACTTTTTCTGCCAATTTAGACATTTTCTGTCACTTGACACTTTATCTGTCAATTGACACTTTTTTTGTCAATTGACACTTTTTCTGTCAATTTACACTTTTTCTGTCAATTGACACTTTATCTGTCAATTTACGCTTTTTCTGTAAATTACAAGGGGTGTTTCACTCACTAAAATTTGTACACCTATTGCATTTGACTGCATAAATATTGCATTTGACTGCATGGATTGCATAAATATGATAGGTGACTGCACCACCGATCTCCATATAGACTGCACCGATTGCATGGGACTGCATGAGAATGTAAATAAATATTCGAAAAAGCAGTGGACTGTAGAGTGTTTCATTTTTGTGCATATCGCTGATATTTCTGATAGTCGGAGAGCTTATAACGTATTTATAGTGTTTAATTTAATGAGCAATTTTGCACGGTGGTAGTACTCCAACGATTAAGGATAGATAAATTGGGATCCGAGTTCTAAATATTATCGAATATTATACTCGTATAATAGTTTGAGAGCTGGCAGTAAAAACAACTACCTCATAAGTTACCAAAGATTTGAATTGACATGTCTGTACTCCTTTAGGTTGTAATTTTAAAACTGCCCGTCTGCCGGGTGTGAGTGGTCGCTTTATTAGTTTAAAATTTAAAGAAAAAAAATTAAAATAGGTCATATCTACCCAATTATTACCAGCATAAATGTTTTATGAAAATTGCCTAAGATTTTAACAAAAGTGAAATCGAAGGCGTCTGCCGTTGGAAGTGATCGCTATTTCGAAGCAGACGAAGTCAATTAAGGCGAGAATACACATGCAAGTAAAATAGCATGCCAGTGTCCAGTAACTTGTATGCTAACTACTTGTCCTTGGACTACCAAAAATACACATGCTAGTAAAATAGCATGACAACGACGTCATTCACACACATTTTGACACGACTTGCATGCTTTTCTCCCTCTCCACCCCCACCCTCTCGACGAAATCGCACTACTTGCACAGAAAAATCAAACGTCTTGCGATCTACTAGCGTGCTATCTCCTGGTGTGCTTTTTAACTGGCAGCGAGAGTCACACATGCAAGTAGCACGCATCTTCCAGTGACTGGCATGCTTCTATGCGTGTAACACGCATGTGTATTCTCGCCTTAATGTCAATAAAACGCCATGAACTTGCTCAGGGGTTACCGCCGTTATTTTTGTGTCAAAATATTAGTAAATATATTACTAATCAAAGTTAAAAGAGAAAACTTTGGCAGACGGTCGCATTCAAATCGCAGACGGGTTTAAAGTTTAGAAGTTAAAGAAAAATATCGTGACCTGTTTGGATTAAAGATTTGCGAATTTTTTTTATAACATAATATCAAAAAACGCCGTCAACTTCACAAGTTACCTTCAATTTTTTTGACAGAAGATTATTATTGTTGTGTAAGTAACGAAGACGTATAAAGAAAATTTCGGCAGACGATCACATTCCAGGAACAGACGGGCCTAAATTGATTGCTATCAATATAATAAGTACGCGTAATATAATTTTTTCATTAAAACGTCCTCGGGTGTAGAGCTACTTAAGAAAAAAAAATAAGTAAAAAACAAGCTATACCGAAATCTGAAAATAATAGGCAGTGACTCATTCCCAAATTGCTTTCTAAAAACCCACAAAAACCCCAAATGAGGAGCGACAAGTTTAGGCGTGCATAGGGGATACGTTTGTAAATTAACAATGTTAAAAACAATTAATTTTTAAAATATGATAGTGTATATTTACGCAAATTTATTTGATATAAAGCTATGTGTCACTTACTGCCTACATTTTTCAGTTTCGACTTTAGTGATATTATAGGTATTTATTTAATTTCAAACACCCAATAATAACAAAAATACTACCCATTTTCTAAATAAAACCTAAACATTTATATTTTTTAGTAGGGTTTAGAAAAAACCTTAGTTAATACCATCGCAAAAAAAAGTTGTACAACAAAAAGAAACAAAAATAAAACTCGCAAACAAAATCTATGTAGCAAGCAATAATATTATAGATAAATAATATTATTATTAAGAAAATTAAAATGCAAATTTTAATGTACTATTCATCTTCATCACTACTTGCATTGTAAAATATTTAATCTTTGTTTATGTCCGCGGCTGGGATTTCATCTTCATCTACATCCGGAGGTGGGATTTTCATCAATTGTAGGAGGGGTTTGCGGTCCAGTAAACCATTCCAATTGGTATCTTCCATCGACTAAAACCCAGCCATATTCTTTAGGATTAAAAAGAATTAGATTAGACTCTGTTGCATAGTTCCAGATGGCGCAAACTTGATTAACCCTTTTTATTTTATTTATTAGTACCTTTCGACAAGATGGCATCAAGCTCCTATCAAAGTTTTTAACTTTGTCTATTGGATTTCTTCCTTGGGACACAATACCACCATGGTTCCTAAGAAACAAATCTAACCTTGCTTCATTCACACTACTACCATTATGCCTACCATACATCCAGTACACAAATTTTTCAATGCCTTCAATTAGCTCTTCCGATATATCCTGGGAATGGCCGAAAGAAGGAAAAATTTTGGCAATATTTACGTCTTTCTCGATAATGTTAAAAGGCTTTATTTTACCTTTTCGAGCAAATGATGACGTATAATCACTGCCTGTTAAAGCGTGACAGGTAAAGCTTGAGAAATGATGTCTCCTAAATTTCAGAATATATCGTTAACAGAAACGCATCTCAAATTATTTTTTGACTGAAGTCCAGTTTCTATCCAAATTTGCACTCCATTTGCTAATTTGTGCATATTTCCCACTGTTATTATTAATATTATCAGTATCGGATGCACGTATCACAACATTTGTATTTTCTGGTAGTTTTGGTATATGAAATATAATCCTAGTATCAGCTTCGTTATGACTAGCTGATACCAGGATTATATTTCATATAGCCAAACTACCAGAAAATACAAATGTTGTGATGCGTTCATCCGATACCGATATATTAATAATAACAGTGGGAAATATGCACAAATTAACAAATGGAGTGCAAATTTGGATAAAAACTGGACTTCAGTCAAAAAATATTTTGAGATACGTTTCTGCTAACGATATATACAGAATTGCTCGATTTGTTCGAAAAGGTAAAATAAAGCCTTTTAACATTATCGAGAAAGACGTAAATATTGCCAACATTTTTGCTTCTTTCGGCCATTCCCAGGATATATCGGAAGAGCAAATTGAAGGCATTGAAAAATTTATGTGCTGGAAGGCATAATGGTATGAGTGTGAATGAAGCAAGGCTAGATTTGTTTCTTAGGAACCATAGTGGTACTGTGATGAAGGAAGAAATCCAATAGACAAAGCTAAAAATTTTGATGGGAGCTTGATGCCACCTTTGACATATATGAAGATGAACTCCCAGCCGCAGACATAGATGAAGATGAAATATTTTACAATGCATGTAGTGATGAAGATGAATAGTACATTAAAATTTGCATTTTAATTTTCTTAATAATAATATTATTTATCTATAATATTATTGCTTGCTACATAGATTCTGTTTGCGAGTTTCATTTTTGTTTCTTTTTGTTGTACAATCCTTTTCTGCGATGGTATTAACTTGATACTAAGGTTTATTCTAAACTCTACTAAAAATATAAATGTTTAGGTTTTATTTACAAAATAGGTAGTATTTTTCTTATTATTGGGTGTTTGAAATTAAATAAATATAATATCACTAAAGTTGAAACTGAAAAATGTAGGCAGTAAGTGACACATAGTGTTATATCAGATAAATTTGCGTAAATATACACTATCATATTTTAAAAATTGATTGTTTTTAACATTGCTAATTTACAAACGTGTTCCCTATGCACGCCTAAACTTGTCGCTCCTCATATTGGGGTTTTTAGAAATAAATTTGGAAATGAATCACTGCCTATTATTTTCAGATTTCGGTATAGCTTGTTTTTTACTTATTTTTTTTCCTTAAGGAGCTCTACACCCGAGGACGCTTTAATGAAAAAAATATATTACGCGTACCTTATTATATTGATAGCAATCAATTTAGGCCCGTCTGTTCTTAGAATGTGATCGTCTGCCGAAATTTTCTTTATACGTCTTCGTTACTTACAAACAATAATATTCTGTCAAAAATATTGAAGGTATAACTTGTGAGGAAGTTGACGGCGTTTTTTGATTTTATGTTAATCGTTTATATTAAAAATTTAATTATTTAATTACGAAAAGTTGAAAGTGGTTATCAATTGTAAAAAAGGTTTGCAAATCTTAAATCCAAATAAGTCACTTTTTATAATGTAAAGTTTGCAATTTAAGTAGAGATATTTTTCTTTGACTTTTCAACTTTAAACCCGTCTGCGATTTGATTGCAACCGTCTGCCAAAGTTTTCTCTTTTAACTTTGGTTGGTAATATATTTAGTAATATTTTGACACAAAAATAACGGGGGTAACCCTTGAGGAAGTTCATGGCGTTTTTTTGACATAATTGACTTCGTCTGCTTCGAAATCGCGATCACTTCCAACGGCAGATGCCTTCGATTTCAATTTTGTTAAGATCTTAGGCCATTTCCATAAAACATTTATGCTGGTAATAATTGGGTAAATATGAGCTATTTTAATTTTTTTTGTTTAAATTTTAAACTAATGGAGCGACCACTCACACCCGGCAGATGGGCGGTTCTAAAATTACAACCTAAAGGAGTACAGACATGTCAATTCAAACCTTTGGTAACTTATGAGGTAGTTGTTTTTACTGCCAGCTCTTAAACTATAATCATTACTGTATACAACGAGAAAAAAATATACAGGGTCTCCCCTTGGAGAAAACCAAAATTTAGTCTATTCAGGGTGCGCTAATGAAAACTTTACACCTCGGTTTTCCGGCTTTAAAATGAAAATTTGGAACGCTCGGAACCGTCGATTTCTGATTCTATGGGAACACTTGTGAATATTTTCAACCTTGTCACTTCAACCCCTAGGGGTGATGAACTCCTCTAAAATTTTTAATGGAAAAGGTAGTCGTCTGATGCAGTAGTACATCCACACCACAGTTAATGGGCGGATCAAGAGAAAACGCATATCCCTTCCGGGGCTCAACCAACTAAAATTAACCCAAACTAACCCAAGGCATGCTTAAAGTCAGTTCTAATTTAGGAGAAAAAGTTACTCGCTTTGTTTTTACATTTTTCAAATTTCATAAATTCTCTCACTTTTCTATATTTCTATTGGTTTAATTAAGCTCCATAACGGAACTGTGGTGTGGATGTGCTTTCGTTCGTCTGATACCTCATTTTAAAAATCTTTTGACCATTATTACAACTGCCGAGTTTGACGTCTCTACTCTTATTTCTGTGTATGTGACATCTAGTCAACATTTTGGAAAAGTGTTACTTCTTCATTAATAATTAATTAACTATAAGAGCTAACAACTATTTTTACAAAGTTGGTAGATGTAATAAGGGTCATAGGGCCTTCGAAATAACGTATTACTCAATCATTGTAATTGAGGTGAATTTTTAATATGGTACTGGAGATTCAGCAATACCAAATTTCGAAGGTCAGTTGACACTGATTACATCTACTAACTTTGTAGTCACTGATCTCATTAGTTAAGTAATAATTAATTAAGAAATAAATACTTTTTCTATATTTTGACAAGATCTCACATGAACGGGTATGCGTGTAGAAACGTCAAATTCGGAAGTAGTATTAAGGTTCAAAAGACCTTCAAAATGAGATACCACTCGACTCCTTTTTTAACCCATTTTAAATTTTAGGAGTGAACCTCCATCACCCTCAGGGGGCTGAAGTGACAAGCTAGGTGACAAGGCTGAAAGCAGACACGAATCAGAAATCGCAGAGTTTTCCAAATTTTCATTTTAGAGAAGAAAAATCAGGGTGTAAAGTTTTCGTTGGCCCACCCTGTATATCGACCATTATGAATTTTATGAAAAAACTGATTGTACAGGGATATTGATTAGATTTTGACCACCCCTGTAACTTTTTTATTTTTTAAGCTACAGAGCTGAAATTTTTACCGAATTATAGGAAATAAAACGTATTTTTGTGAAAATCGAGAAAATGTTATACAGGGTGTTCCAAAAAAGTATGGCAAATCAATGTTACTTTTTTTTAATGGAACACCCTGTATATTTATAGCAAGTTAAAGAGCCTTTAAAAAAACCTTTTTTTCCCTTTTATAGTTTTCTAGCTATCAGAGTATAAAATGTTAGATATTGATTATTTATTTAGTTTTAAAATAGAGGTCTTTTGAAATTACTTTTCAACACATTTGACAATAAATCATAGATTAATTCTTAACTAAGCCACGAGTATACCCACAATACGAAAGTTTGCCCTGAATCCTGCATTTGTTACTATTTTTAGTAATGCTTTAAATGAAATTAAGAATTCGGAATTCGCAATATCCATACTCGTAGTTGGCGCTGAAAAAAAAAGATGTTAGAAACGTCAACTTCCACATTGTTTAATTTGATTAGCGACAGCTTATCAAAATGCCTTTCACAGAAGGAGAAAGACGCAATATTTATGAAATTTTTATAAAAAGTAATTACAATAAACGTCAAGCTCGGTTACAATATGCTAGGCGATATGCAGAAGAAAGAATTATTTCTAGTTTGCATACTATTTCTAATGCGTATAAACAGGTAACGGAAACACTATCGTTTAAGAGAAAGAAACAAACGATAATTCGAGATGAAAACTATTATGATGACGAATTGAATATCCTGCTACATGTTCAAGGTAAGCTGTTGGATTTCCTTTTTCTTTTTTTAAAACTGCTGATTTTTAGAAAATTCTACTACTTCCATACCCATGGCTGCACAAGAACTAGGAAAAACTTATTATAAAATACAGAATACATTGGTCAAATATAAATTTCACCCCTGCAAAATTTTACCAGTCCAGTATTTAACTGAGGAAAATAAAAGAAACCGATTGGACTTTGCTCGGGATATGATGGACCTTTTTGAAGAAGATGGGGTATTATTTAACAACATTTTTTGGACTGATGAATCAGTGTTTTCAACTGCTTTACAATTTAATAGACGTAATAGCAATATTTGGGCTCAAGAAAACCCCCGCGGTATTCGTCAAGTTAAACGTTCTGGTCGTTCATCCGTAAATGTGTGGTGCAGAATTTTAAACAACAGGGTAATTAGGACCCATATTTTTAATGGTTCTTTGAACGGGGACCGATACTTTGATTTAGTACAAGATGTTGCTCAAAATTTGCCAGAGAACAATGAAGTTTTGTGGCAACAAGATGGCGCTCCTTTCCATAATATCGGTATTGTAACTCGCTTCCTAAATGATAGGTTTCCTGCATGGCTTGGACGATTTGGGAGTATCAGATGGCCAGCCAACAGTCCCGATTTGACAGTTATGGACACATTTCTGTGGGGTTTCCTTAAAGGGAAATTAAACGAGAAAGCACCCGAAGAATTATTAACACCTGATAGCATCAAACGTTACCTACGAGAAGATATAGCAATACTAAATACAAATAATTAGGGTTATATTTTGGCTGCAATCGAAAGACAGAAACGCATTTATGTAAAATGTATTGAAGTGAATGGGTGCCATGTAGAACATTTAGCAATATAATATTCTTATGTTCCTTTTTCATTTTGTATATTAGTGTGCCTGTAATTAATAATACTGGTTCTTTCCATTTTACTTAAAATATCATAACTTTTACCTACATAGATATTTAAACACTGTTTTGACGCAAACTTTTCGTATTACTCCTGGCTTAGTTAAGTGTTATTCTATGATTTGATGAGCTCTATTTTAAAAGTAAATAAATAACCAATATTTAACATTTTATACGATGATAGCTCGAAAACTGTAAAAAGTCAATACATCATATTATATATTTTTAAAAAGGCCTTTTTTAAGGCTCTTTAAATTGCTACAAATATACAGGGCGTTCCATTAAAAAAAAGTTACATTGATTTGCCATACTTTTTTGGCACACCCTGTATAAAATTGTTTTGATTTTCACAAAAATACGTTTTATTTCTTATAATTCGGTAAAAATTTCAGCTCTGTAGCTTAAAAAATAAAAAAGTTACAGGGGTGGTCAAAATCTAATCAATATCCCTGTACGTTAAAATATTTATAAGATACAGTTTTGCCTTTGCACTATCATTAACCGATCTCAAAATACGAGGTATGCCCCAAAAGTGCAAATTCAGGGAGAACCCTGTATCTAAAAAAACGATGGTGGCTATAAAAATCTGTTTACCGTATCTTTCGTTTCACAAAAAAGCATCAACGTGTTGAGAAAACCGTACCCTGCTAACTTTAAAATTAATGGAGCTACCCAGCAAGTACAGAAAGAAAAAAATCAATAATTTCTCAGTTTCGTCAACAAACTGGATTGTTAGTTGATATGGTAAAACAAGGTAGTGGAATTACCAATGATGGCTATATTGCCAGACGATTTTTCAACGGTCCAAAAAAAGCTGCTGAAATTACAGGAGTAAATGAAGAACTTATTTACCGTTTTTCTGTAATATAAGCCATCTCTTGTGGTTATACGCTTGATACTGAAAAATACCGAGAATACGCTTTAAACACTGTCAAATTGTTTGTAAGTTTACATGACTGGTACTTAATACCTGCTAGCGTACATAAAATCCTAATTCATGGTGCTGATGCTATGGAGAGTCTTCTTCTTTCAATAAGCCAACTAAGCGAAGATGGATTAGAAGCTCGTCATAAAGAGTGTAGGTATTTTCGAGAACACAATACTCGAAAAATGAGTAGAAAGGAAATCGTTGAGGATGAGGAGATAATTATTAAAAATATTTATTTTTTGTGTGTTTTTAAATAGTACCTTATAAATATCAATATCATTATTTCTCAAAAACTGTATTTCTGCAAAAAAATGTAAAAATTAGGAATATGCAAAATAAAAATAATGTTTTTAAAGAATTAAATCCGCATATCTATCCTACGCTTTGTTAAAAAGATATAAAATCCATTCAGTTTTTACCATATACTAATTTGACAGAGATTTAGATTTATGACTTTTTCCCATAGCTCAATATATCAAATCTGGCAAATCTAACCTCAAATGGGTACTATGAGTCTCTACTAGCGGAAGAGTAATAAAATGTATTTTTTTAAACTCCAGACGAAATTATCTTTCATTTGATACCACACAAGCCATATTTTAATTAATTTTTTTTAAACAACCTCCACCTCTTTTATTGAAATATTTTAATGAGTCTAAGTAGTGGCCAAACCCAGCACAGGTACCAAATTTGTCAAAATCGGTCAAATAGTTTTCGAGTTATGAGCGTTGATATAGTCGATGTCCCCCTAAAAACCGGCAATGAACCACTGTGCGTCTGTCCTCAGGTTGTCGGCGAGCGTCTACACAAAGTAATTAGAAATTATTAAGAGTCCCAACTTTTTCAATTGACTTCGTAAAGACTACGTAAGTTTACCATGTTCCCACTATGGCAACCAACATGCTTGCTAAACGCACTATTTCCCGGTTCTCCTTTCAAGGGCAAGTGTAATTTTAGCCCTGTTATAGTTAAATTTTATAGTGCGGATTAATTTGTAATTTTTCCTCCCAAGGTCACGCTGGTGTGGAAAGCGTACGCAAGAGGTCGCGAAGCGATATTTTTGTTCAGTTTAGTTGTTGCTAATAATTACTACTAAACCAATATCTTCTTACGAAAGTAAGGGCTCCTTTGTTTTTTTTTGTTATTCTAAACACAAATTAGGTTTCTGTTACTTTTGAAGAGTTCGTGTTCTGTTCAAAGTTTGTCAAAACATTGTTTCTAAGGTCAATTTGTATACCAAAATTCAGCTTTCCATGTCGAGCCGTCTGAGGTGGTTAATGATGAATGAGTTAATCAGTCACTTAAGTATTTTATTATATTATTATTTATATTTACATTTAAATATGATACTATAGGATGTTCCATTCGATATTAAATGACAACTTTCTCTAAAAAAAATTGTCATTTACTATAGCGAATCATAATTTTTGAAGTAATATGTTTCATACCCCCACGGGCTAGTATTGTTAGGTATGCGTATGCCGCACTTCGGTTTTAGACTTGCATCTATCATGTCGTTTTGTCTAAAAGTAAGAAGTTTCATCAATTAGGTACTTTATTAATCCCAATTTATCATTATGCACTTATTGATCCTGAAATAAATCACTGTAATATATTTTGCAGGAAGGAACTCTCTATTCCAAAACTTATGGTAAATCCGAGCAAACATTTCAAAGGCTTGATGCTTCCACTCTGAGAGATATTCCGGCTCATTATACTGTTTGCTCCTTACAGCCCCATCAATTCCCAGTGTGCGGTGTTTACATTGATAAACGTATTACACCTGGTTTCAAATACAAAGTACGCCCACTACCATTTGTTGGGGAGAAATCGACAGTTAACAAATGCTTATTTAAAGACAGGGCTTTAAGATTAGAGAGTATTGGCAGAGGTAAGTTAAGCTAGGCAAAAAGCATAATTAATAATAGCATTAATTTTGTTTCTAGTAAGTTAATTCTTATTAACACAAAGTGAAATTAAAGTTAGGCCACCACCATCAGCTGCAAGAGATCTTATTAAAAGATATATTTAAGTTTGCATGTACGACAGTTAGACACTCTTTTAATGATTAAATTGGTAAATACTGAAGTTTTTTGGCTACACACACACACAAAATTATTTTTTTTCCAAGCGTCAACTTTTTTTTTCTGTGAAATCCATAATAAAAGTTTCCCATATGATGCGAACTTATATGATGCGATAATATGGGCAACCATATTTTCGCGGATTCTTGGTCGGTAATAAAATATATGTTTTAGAGACACGTAAATATCATTCCATTCCATTTTTACAAGTGCAGAACGACCATAATGATACTTATACTACTTTCGATTGCATCGAATAATGCATCGCAGAAGTGCCTCCTGGGACCGGTTTCTGGGCCTCTACCCTTCATCAGACAGGCTATCCTTCTGGGAGTCTCAACACAAAAGACTCAACGACGATGCAAACGAAGGCAGCACCTAGTTCAAATAGAACTTCAATAGGCCGCCAGATGAAACATCTGTGGCGCCATCTGTGTGGGAATTTGAGATGCTACGAATCGCTTCGAATAGCAAGCCACCACTGAAAAATAATGCTAGCACATCAAGTGCTCTGGTATATTGTAAATGCGATAATATAGGCAACCATATTTTCGCTGATTCTTGGTTGGTAATATATGTTTTAGAGAAACGCGAGTAGTATCATTATGGTCGTTCTGCACACGTAAAAATGGAATTATTGTTACGTTCGCATTAGTGCCCTTGGTGAACACACCTTAGTTTGATTATATATAATAAGTACAGCCAAACTTTGTAATTTTATAACAATGCAAATATAATGTTTTGATTGCCAACTACGTGAAGCTAAATCTATCTGTATATGTACTGCCGCATGGTACACACACACACATATGTCATAAATAAATAACGAAGCTCATAATTTGAATAATATTTTTAGGTTATGCTAGACGGTTCACTTTTGAATCAGACAAAGGCCAGCTTAACTCCAACGAAAACTATTTCTATAGCGATAACAGACCTCAAGGCTACGGTTTTGAACTTGAAGTAGTTTCGGAGGGGGATAAGTTCACTATTTTTGATATGAACAGCGAACCTCAAGGAACTGTGGAAGTTTTAAAAATCGAGGTAAGTTGCTTTTTTCTTTTTTTACTTCATTAGATTCTTTAGCTATTTCAGCGTCCCCACAAATTTTAGGCTTACATGTCATCCACTTTTAGGTTTATTAGAAACTACACTTCTACACCAAATCACTTTATTAACATCAATATTTTGTAAGCTCTTTAACGGATTTAAATTATCTAATCTCCATAAGATGCTAATAGTATAATATTTGATGAAGTTATTTTACCAATACTGATTATTGATATGCTAATAGCTTATAGAGTTGTATTGAGAATACAGCAGTCCACAGAAATAAATTGAACCATGGAATAGCTGAATCTTTTAGAAACTATTTCCAAACATCAATAAAATGAAACATTTTTTCTACGACTATTAAATTTTATTTATTGTAGGTACATACGTTTCTAATCTATAACAGGGCTCATTTCTTACGTCCTAGCAATAGCAGTAATCTCACTTTTTAATGTAGATATGTTCTATATTGTTGTGGAGGATTCATGTTTACCTTACAAATGTTTGCTTGTTTCTACACTTATATTTATAAATCTTCACAAAATAGAGCTGCTTGCTCTGGCTCCAGGGTGTAAACAGCGCAAGTGCTAGTTTAGTGACCCTAACGAAGCTGGAAAACCTAAAGTAAACTGGACAGACGGTCAACGTTTCGAGGAACAAATCTGTCCCCGTTGTCAAGTCAAATCTAAAAATGAAAATGGTTAGTAAATGCAGTAAAACAGTAAAAAGCTCTTACAAAATTGTTAAGTTTTGAATTGACTTTGACGAGATGACAATAATAATGTCATATCGTATAATTACTGGTTAATGGTGTTTTTAGGTTGATGTAATATTGAGGTGTTATTAGGTAATTAATTGATTCGTTTTTGAGGTGTTATATATCTGTCGTAGTCTTATACTGAAATCCGTCATTTCATGAAAAATCTAGTCACATCATGAAGCGTCGGCATGTTGTGTAAAAATATGAAGCTACATAATCAGATAAGGCTTTTCATGAAAAACCCATAATATGGCGGCGTATTGTGTGTAACACAACCTGCCTAACTTTGAACGTTCCCGTTTCGTGAAGTGTCCACGAAGAGAACGGACGTTATGTTTGAATGGCGTAGGTTAATTTGGTATTTAAAGGTAGGATTATACGCATTTTAAGATCCTTTACAGGCGTAGCCGACTATATTAAAATCGGCCTCTCCTATTGGTCGATCCGCATGGCCCTCCGCTCGCTTCGCTCGCTACGGGGGCTCAAGAAAAGGAAACTAACCAGGTACTAACCCGATCTAATCCAAGACATACCCAAAATAAAAAAAAAGCTGTTTAGAAACATAATAAAAAAAGCAACAGGGTTCGAACCCGTGTTTTCCAAGTGAGACCCAACGATTTAAACCTCTACACCACGAGAGCTTTTGCGAGAAATTGATTGCATCACCAAGACATATTATTAAAGTTTTAATACATACCTTTTTTAATGGTTGCATATTGTATGGTCGCTTATTTGGATACTGCTTATAGTATTCATTGTAGTGTCCATCAAATAACACCTTTCCAGTATTTTGTTTCATGCCGCTTTGCCCGCTTCACGAAGTGCCGTTCTTTAAATTCAGTCGGATCATGCTACGACGCTATCCGCCGGAAGAATGTAGTGATTTCGGGAAACGCCTCGGCAGATTATGTAGCCTCATTTATTTACACAATATGCCGACGTTTCATGATATGACTAGTCTTTTCATGAAAAGGCGGATTTCACCATGAGACTACGACATATCTACAATTTGGTGTTCTGCGTTTAGGAAGAATTCAATGATTTAGTTCATTTTTAAGTGTCCCTTATCAACTTCAGTTTATAGCAAAGGTAACCAGGTGCTGTTAAAACTAACAGAAGTTGAAGCAACACATTCATCTTTATTTAATAAAATTAATGTACTTTCTTTTTACGTTTTTTAGATGATAGTTCCTTTGCTAAAATACTTGAAGCGTTCCATTGTATTCTGTGATTGTTATGAAATACATATTGACAAATATGTAATTTGTGGAATTGTATATTTTTAGCATGTTTGGTGTTCTTTTATGCGTTATGATAATGATCTACAGGTTTCACCTATATAAAATTTGTTACATTCACATGGTATTTTATAGATAACATTTTGTGTTAACAGAACACACCTTTAAATCCAAACCAACAAAAACAGAACCAATCAATGAAAATTAAATTTCTAAAAATGTTATCTATAATGTGAATGCAACAAATTTTATATAGGTGAAACCAGTAGAACATTATCAAAACGTATAAAAGAACACCAAACTTATATTAAAAATACACAATTCCAAAAATCACATATTTGTCAACATGCATTTGATAACAATCACAGAATACAATGGGACGCTTCAAGTATTTTAGCAAAAGAACCATCTTCTAAAAAACGTAAAATTAAAGAAAGTGCTTTAATTTTATTAAATAAAGATGAATTTGTTGCTTCAACTTCTAATAGTAATAGCATCTGGTTACATTTGCTAAAAACTGAAGTTGATAAGGGACATTGAATTCTTCCTAGACGCATAACACCAAATTGTAGATATATAACACATTTAAAAAACGAATCAATTATTTACCTAATAACACCTCAATATCATACCGACCTAAAAAAAAACCATTAACCAGTAAAATTATACAATATGGCATTATTATTGTCACCTTGTCAAAGTCAATTCAAAACTTAACAATTTTGCAAGAGCTTTTTACTGTTTTACTGCATTTACTAATCATTTTCGTTTTTAGATTTGTTCGTTCTTGCCAACGGGGCCAGATTTGTCCCTCGAAACGTCGACCGTTTTCCAGTTTCCTTTTTGTGCTGTTTGCATCCTGGAGCCAGAGCAAGCGGCTCTATATTATGAAGATTTATAATTAGAAGGGGAGAAACAGGCTCACTTTTTAAATTGCTCACCTTACTTAAGGTCCCTGCACGATAGGTTTTCATTGTTTGTCTTCTGCTCCTAAACTTTCAAAGCCTCGCCCACCTTATCATAAGTTTAATGATCTATTAATACGGAGTTTTTGATTGGCCAAATACCTTCCAACATTTCTGGAATGCCTATTACTTACCATTTGCCACATGTTATCCTATTATTAAGGTATTGATGGGTTGGCTGCGGGGTGATAAATTTGTTTTAACTGCGAAAGTAGCAGCTTGTGCTCACCATTCAATGGTAACTCGGAATGACGGGGACGTCGCTCCCCGTAATCAAACTGCTCTCACCAGTTTAACATTCCTGCTTGCTAATACAATGCAGCACCGCTTGTAACATACTGTCATTGATCAACTCCAGACTTTGTACTTCGGTATTCTCCAGCCTGGAGGAGGATGATGGGATTTGATGGGCCAGCCACATCCCGTGGCAACTAGAAATGGCGGGGACGTCACTACCCGTAATCAAACTGCTCTCACTAGTTTGATGTTCCTGCGTGCTAATACAATGCAGCACCGCTTGTCATATACCTACTGTCATTGATGAGCTCCAGACTTTGTACTTCGGTGTTCTCCAGCCTAGAGGAGGGTGATGATAATTGATGACATATTAAAAAATAATACAATAAGTTTAAACTGCATTCGCAATCCTTAGTTATTTCCCTAAATAACAAATGCTGATGGTGTGCATGAATCCCTACAATTTTTGTTACAAAAGCCTTTTCTGTCTTGAATAACAAACGTTACTATACGCTGCAAAATATGAGGTTGTATTCTGTATCTAATAGTGGTTTGATTAAATTACGACATTGACTTTCGTCTGGAGTCGTAAACTTCATTCTCGTGATTATTAGTTATCGTTACATCTTTCTTGATTAATATCCTATATCAAAGCTATCTCAGCTATATCTATATAAATGGAATATTTTGCTGTACTACTCAATACAACTGCTTATGTAGTCACAGTACATAAGTACAGTACTTATATAATGTCTTACCGAGAAATGAAGTGAAGTCAATAACAAAACTAAATACTAATTTGATTTCCTAGAATGTTTTATTAAGCTTTGATTCATGAGTAAAACTTTAGCTAAACTTTTGAATCTACAAAAAATGACGATCGCCTCTCTGCGAACGTGTTTTTGACAATATGATATGAACACCATCAGCCGATAGTAAAAATGAGTGGTTACGATATAACTTAAGATTAATATTATTATTATATTTGTTTATACAACAGTTCAGGATCATTGGCCACATATTGACTAATAAGTGACTAGTTTATTTGACGTTTTTGATACCCAGTTTAAATAAAACATTTGTAGACTCTATGGTAAAGCGCCAGCAAAAGCAGGTTTCTGGTATATCGAATACTCCATAAGCAAGTGCCAAAACAGAGTTACCTTTTTCAGATAGAACACCCTGTATATTATTACATTGCTTGGATTTTCGACACCAATCTGATGTACTATACCTATCTTCACCTGCTTCCGAAATATTTATAATTGAAAATAGGAATTTTGGCCAATCCGTGACTGATAAAATTGTTATTAATACCACATCAAATGTTAAGTGACCTACGGGCGGACACAGTATTGAAATAACTGATGTTTCGTCGAAAATTCTGAGATTTATATAAAAAATCCCCAAAGTTAATAATATGCACGGTGTTCCATCTGTAACTTTGTTTTGACACTTGCTTTTAGAGCACCCTGTATACCCAAAACTAGCTCTTGCTGGCGCTTTACAACAGACCCTACAAGTGATGAGTTAGTTATTGGTCAAAATCTGGCCAATCACCTTGTACCATTTGTTCTAATTCTGTGTTATTTTTTAAGTGCTTAGCTTGCTTGCTATGCTTAGCCTTTAGCAAATTCACTTAAGCTCGATATACATTCAATCTAAGATAATGGGATACGCTCTATTCTAGATGATAATAAATAAATTAAAATGAACATTTGGCAATAATCTGAATCTAGTGTTTGTCTCAAAAGTTTGCTTTCAAATAAAATTAAAAATTATTCGAAGTAGGTACTTTATTTAATAAATGACCTAATACATTTTGCCAATTTAAAAAAATATTAGGTAATTTATTTTCTTATTATTTTTTTAGGAATTTATCTTAATAGTAGTGACGTTTCAAATAACAAAAACTTATTTCCTTCGTCCTCATGATTCTAACTTGTAAAATCTACCAATGATATTAGTGTCACAGTATCCTCTTGGCCACAGAGTCGAATAAATTTTACATGCATCATATTTACAGAATTGCTTCTTTTTGTACTATCGAATTACTTAATGGATTATATCGTGAACACATAAAGGTTTGAATGAAAATGAGAATTTTTTTCACATAATCACTATAGGCGGATCTGTAAAGGACGTACAAATAAATCTTCCGCTTGTCTGGAGCAGGAAGTATTAAAAATAAGCAGTACATTTTCGGTAAGATATCATATAAATGCTTCAAGATATTTGAAAATAGTCAATATCTTTATATGGGGTCGCTGAATAGATACTGCGGAAAATATCGAAAAACCAGTTGTTTTATCAGAATCGGCACAAGCTACCCACATCTATGACTGCTTTCCGTTACCAAACCTAACAACCAAGGAACCAAGGCGCACCGAGCAAAGTGCGTTGTCGTAAGTCTTTCACTTAAAAACTAATAAGTTAACAAAATTACACTTTTCTTATGATACTCATTCTTTCAGGGTCCACAATTAGAAATTTCTTGTTCATTTATTAAACAAGGCATTGAAAAACGAGCCAAAGTTAAATTTACAGGCAAGGTTGAATTTTATGATACCGGGGTTGCAAAGCCAATGCTGTTAAGCGGCGTCGTTGTCGCTCTGAAACCCAAAAGCAAATTTAATGCTGAGATCACTAAAGTGGTAAATGTTCACATCAAGAAGCAGAGGTTGTACTTATTACCTGG
>MU187060.1:49631-77570 GCA_016904865.1 Pissodes strobi
GTGGTAAATGTTCACATCAAGAAGCAGAGGTTGTACTTATTACCTGGAATACAGAATAATTACAGACGTGTTACTGTCAGAGGATCAGATATTAACGATGTTCCAACTAAATACACCATGACTGGATTGGAGACTTATGAACTGCCCGTTGTCGGTAAGTAATCATCACACTCGTTAATCAATAATCATGTTTAAAAATCTTATATTTTAATTAATATATTAACTTAACGTTCAGTAAAGCCTATCTAAGAAATATATAAATATATCCTTGAACTAATAGTATGATTTAAAAAAAAACAATGAATGACGTTGAAACAGAGATTTATTCAGAACCGAAACAGAATTTTTGCACTCGACGCGCGTTTCGCTAACCATGTTAGCATCATCAGGAGATGATTAAAACTAAACTTAAAATCTACCTAACCCTATTTAAACACGCTAATTTTATTGCTTAAGGGAGACATTTTATCTAGTTGATATAATTATTAATCAAGCGGAACCAATAAAAACTAATCCTGGAATTCTAGTCACGCTCGATCAACCAATACAATGGACTATAGGGAATAGGCCCTCTACCTTTATTTAAACTATTATTTTATTTAATAATTTCCATACTTTCGTATGTGGAAATTATTAAATGTAAGAATAGTTTAAATAGAGAATAGCCTATTCGGTAATCCATATAGTCCATTGTATTGGTTGATCGAGCGTGACTAGTACGATTCCAGGATTGGTTTCGATTGATTAAGCAAACAGTTAGTATAAAATAAGGTTAAATTCATTGATTGGATCACGGCTGTACCTTTTAATGTAGAAATGATTAACGGTTAGCCAAAAGGCTATATTAAAAGATGATTTGTTTTGTATCCAAGCTTTCGGTCAGTATATCGTGACCTTCTTCAGGGCTAAAAATTATTTTTATATACTAATGTGTAATGTATAACAATTTTGTGGTAACTTACAACTAAAACTAGTTGACTTTAATTTTGGCAGTTAATTTTAAAAAATGTAGTAAAAATTGGTAAAATATTAGAATATTTTATAGATCTATATAATATACTTTTTATTACAATTATTACATGGAATTGAGTATACTAAATTTGAGTAATTTAAAGTAGTAGTTTTATCTTTTAATTTCGAATATAAATTACCAACTGGTTGAACATTCTTTAAAACTTTATAAAAATTTTAATTATTTTCCGAGTAAGCTCTATGATATATGGAAAAGAAGCATAATAAACATTTCATATATCTTCATTTATGTTATCACTGTTGATGTTATTATTATTAATTCTATTATTAAAATGTATTTTTTAATCATGTTTAGAAATTTTAAACTTTCAACCAAATTTTATTAAAAAAATTGTTGATATTATTTGTTGTATTTCTAATGACAAAATAAATGAAATTCTTTTAGTTTTTAATAATTACCGCCCAAAATTAGAGCACGATTGAAAAAAAAGTCACCAATCAGATACCATTTTTAGATATAATGATCATTAGAAAATTATAATATTCTAATTATCGGTTGGTATTTAAAACCTGTCCCTTCTAAAACATATTTAAATTATTTTTCTTATCATAGTAATAAAATTAATTTAGTTTTAGCTTTAAAAAATAGAATAATAAACTTTTGTCATGCTTCTTTAATAAATAAAAAATTACACAAACTCAAAGACATCCTTGTAGACAATGGTTATCCATTAAATTTTCTAAAAAAAATACTTTTTAACATTAGAATTTATAATAATAACATCAACAAAGATAGCAAATAATGATATATCAAATGTTTATTATTATTCCTTTCCATATATCAAAGAGCTTACTCAGTTTATTTTTTCTCTTACCAACACATGTTGATGTATTGTGAGAGTACATTTAGCTTCTTTTGAGGTTGATGCAATGGATCATCGTCGAGGACATTCTTGAAAAACGACCTTGCGTCATTGATACGCCCACACAATGATTTTCAATCCATTTGCTGATCCTGTTTTAGTAGCTTGTTTTAATGGCACGCCAATATTCACATTTCTTGATTCAATTAGAAACTTATTTTCTATTCTCAATACCGACTGATTTGTACTAATATCCAATGAAATATGCACCGCAATCATTACAAGAAAGTGAACGACTTTCGTCCGGTGGCTAAGAAAGTATGGTGAACTGCTGGTGCTATTTAATTGAACCACTTTCGATGGTCCGATTCAATCCATATATACATACGACTCGACTGAAGTTGAATTTAATTGCCCTTGGACTATCACAAAGTGGTCCTACGATTTTTGGCAGAGCCACGTTTTTGGAGGATCGGAGCTAGATGTTAACATGCGTGTACACTTTTCCGGTTTTCGGGCACCTCCGGTAAGTTAAACTGGGAGTTGGTGCCAGACGATAGATTATGAAAAACTGTGATAGAAAAGCGCATACCGTTTCACTCTAAGTAAGGTCGATAGGTCGTAAAATGACAAACGCCAATATTTCGTAAAAAGTTGAGTTTAGGTACATGGTATGTTATATCCAATTCTGCCACTGTTTTTTTTTTGTAAATATTCTTCTAAAATACGCCGCAATGCATATATTAGTTTAGCACTAGAACGAACTTTCTAACTTGTGTTTTCTAGGATCCATAAAAGCCCAACTGGAGCACCATGTATCAAAGTCGCCGTGGAAGATGTAATTATGTTTTATACAACGGAACTGGACGCAACGAAAACTTCTGAGAATGTTTTTCTTCTGATTTAGGGAATTTTCGACAACGGTGCACTTTTCCATCCACCATGTCGTTTAAGTTGTTCCAGGTTTGCTTCCGAATCTGCAAATCAAGAGCGTTCTTCTAAAGCAGTGTATACAGTTTTGCATTTGGTAGCTTCAGATATTAGGCAATTTTTGTTGACAGCTGTCCAAATGTGTTTTTACCAACAGGCTGTGATGTGCATCATCCGTTTCTATACCCGACAAAAAATCTCGTATGCCGTGTAGATGGTCTTAGAGCAATATATTTTTTCACCAATTCTACCACAAAATGTTCATGACACAACACGTCACTGCAATCTAATTGGCGCAGCTTCTTCCCCGGAAAGGCCCCAGCTACACCTATAATAATTAGCACCATCTGTAACAAAATATGGTTTATTACTAAAGGACCCCGCACCCGACAAAGAGAGAATTTCGGAACCATACCATTTTCTTTAAATTTTAATATGTTGTAAGTATGGATAAGTACTTCACAAAAATGTATGTTAGAATATGGTGCCCCCCCCCCCCCATTTGGCTACAGTGGCATATCAAAGTTACGCTAATCACAATACATATTTTTATTTTTTTTTGCATTTTAAGCTAAAAATGA
Organism: Pissodes strobi; assembly: GCA_016904865.1. Taxonomy (NCBI): domain Eukaryota; kingdom Metazoa; phylum Arthropoda; class Insecta; order Coleoptera; family Curculionidae; genus Pissodes; species Pissodes strobi. Next base: position 52,978 of record MU187060.1, read on the forward strand.
GTCTATATTTAATGGATTGTCAGAGCTGTGAGTATACAAAATAATTTTTAAAATTTAAGTCCAGGGGCGTACATGAAAATATTTAAAATATTTTTCACAATTTTTTAATATTTTTATGTACGCCACTGGACTTACATCCTAAAAATTATTTTGTATGCCCACAGATGTTATAATCCATTAAATATAGACTCATTTTTAGCTTAAAATGCAAAAAAAATAAAAATATGTATTGTGATTAGCGTAGCTTTGATATGCCACTGTAGCCAAATGGGGGGGGGGGGGGGGGGGACCATTTTTTAAAATACATTTTTGTGAAGTACTTATTTATACCTACAACATATTAAAATTTAAAGAAAATCGTCTGGTTCCGAAATTCTTTCTTTGTCGGGTGCGGGGTCCTTTTGTAATACAAATTGATAGTAATTAGGTACCTTATTCATTAAAAAGTCTTCATTTGAAGCTATTTGTAGAAATTCTTTGATGTTATGTAAGACCAGAATCACTGACTTTTTCGGTATATAAAAACGTTTTTAAAAAATCTGACTGTACTTGCTAATATCGACATTGGTCTCTAGAATCATCGTGGCTTTTTATCATGGAATACTGGCTCCACAACGACGAGGTCTTGAGTTTCTTGGACTTTTCAAAAAAATATGCCAATAGCACTTTTTCTTCTGTGAAACTATTCACGCTTCGTTCTTTAGACCAAACTCTGTATATTGTTTTCCATATAGATGTCGAGATTTTGGGGCTAGCAGCAGCTTTTTCAATATTTTTAAAATTTTCAGCAATGTGACACGTTTTTGACAAATAAATTAGTTAGCGTCGAGGGTTTTTTTTAACTGGTCATAGCAACATATTAAAACACACCAAGGTTTTAGATGGATTTTGGGGTGTCAACAATCTAAAAATCAGATAACAACGTTTATGATATTTTGTACATAAAGTAGGTACCAATGACGTTTTTCTTTCTTTCCTGTAATTATTTTTCCAAAGTACATAAAACAGCGTCACAGGACTGAAGCTTTCACTTCGCTCAGGCTAGAAACTTTTGGCCTCGGGATAAAAAAGATACCACCTTAGTCGCTAGGTATATAATATACTGTTAGATTCACATACAATTACTTTTCATGTGGGCGGAATACAAAGCCACATTGATAAACTTTGAATATGGTGTGCTTGCAGAAGCTACCTACTATTGGACAAAGATTGGCGTGCATGATATTTGTCAAATTTTTAAGTAGCCGATTAGCCTTCTCTAGAATCTACAAAAATGCCTTTCGATTTCTTTATATAGTTGGCAAATAGCATAATAATTAATTACAAATTACAAATCTGGTTAGATGCTCAAAAATATCCTTGTAAATAATAGATTAATTAAATTAAGTACCTATACGCAAAAACAATAATTGATAATTATTATCGTTATTGTAAAATAAACTGGTATTTCTTTCATGTTTTAGGAACATATGTGGATGAGAGGATTATTCCAGGATTTAGTTACAGAGTGAGACCGAATAATAAAAGACATCTCTTGTTTGGCGGCAGGGCACTAAAACTTGTGAGCATTGGTAGAGGATATGCAAAGGTAGGTTCAAAATATGTATACATTAAAAGCTGCGTCATGTATCTACGTAATTCTTATAATTGAAAGTAACTGCCACCAAAGAGTTATGGTTTTTGTATTTGTACTAGTTAAGTGCAACGGATGTATCTCTTCGTCTAAACAGCGAAAAATAATACTCAGATTATTTAATAGACATTACATAAATAGTCATCGCTTGTAACCAATATTTTAAAAACTTTTACCGTCTTTTAGCGGTTGACCTTTGAGCCAGACTCTCTGATTCATCCAGATAACTACCTATGGTCCGACAATCATCCTGATGGTCTTGGACTTGAACCAAGAGCAGTATGTAGTGGCATGAAGTTTTACGTAAAAACCGGAGAGCAAATTATTGGCGAAGCCACTGTTTTTAGAGCTGATAAACCTCAGTTTGAAGAAAAATCCGAGAAGGTAGGTATATTTTTAAAACTAAATGTAAATTGGCTTATGAACATATCATTTTTCTGGACCGTAACATTAAGCTTAAATAAATGCAGTTATGTAGATTTTGAAACAAGATTTTCTGCAATAGCGGATTTTTATGTATTTTCTGTTTTTAATTAACATATTTAAACATATCGTATTTTAATAAATTGCTCAACATGGATAGGACATCAAGGGAATTTTTAATCAAATTTAGAGATACCATCCTTTTTGGTTCAAGTAAAAATTCACCCATTGGTGCGCCTAAAACATCGCATGATTTTAATTACGACTGAAGAAACGATTTTCAGTGTTCATTTGGTTTAGTTTGAGTTAGAGAATAGAGAAATTATATAGGGTGGGTAAAATGAAATGAGACCCTTGTATTTTGCCAAAATGACTTTTGACAAAATACAAAATTTGCAGTTTTTTTTTTGAAAATGTAAAAATTTATATATTAAGTGAAATCTTTATATTTGTCACCTGATTTATAATTAGTAGTTATAGTGATAACAAAAGGAAATTTGCTTTTATCCATATATTTTCGTACAATCTATTTTTGGAATTAGGTCAGACCTAGTATAAAAACAAAATACCAATTTTGATTGAAATAATTGTTCAGATTTTTTACGACGGCGTCCTGGGGTCACACGAGAGAAAATATTTAAAAACAGCTTTGAGATAAAAAGTCAGAATTCCGAGATAAAAAATCAAAATTCTGGAATAAACAGTCAGAATTCTGTGGTAAAAAGTCAGAATTCTGAGATAAAGGTCAAAATTCTGAGATAAAAAGTCAGAATTCTGAGATAAAAAGTCAGAATTCTGACTACGAAGTCAGAATTTTGAGGTAAAAAGTCAGAATTCTGAGATAAAAAGTCAGAATTCTGAGATAAAAAGCCAGATTTCTGAGATAAAAAGTCTGAAGTCTGAGATAAAAAGTCAGAATTCTAAGATAAAAAGTCAGAATTCTGTAATAAAAAGTCAGAATTTTGCGATAAAGTCAGAATTCTGAGTTTAAAAGATTACGTAGGAAAATTCGTAATATCGATCCAGAATGCTAGTGTTAGCAATCGTAATCATATTGGAGCGCATAAAACAAGGCTTAAAGTGTTGTTGGGTTTGGAGCACCCTTTAGTTATAGGTAAATATAGTCCGTCTAGAAAGTATCCGGAATTTCATATTTTTCCTAATTTTAATATATTTCTTTTTACTAACATTCCCAGACAAAAGTAATACATCAGGTTCGTTCTCCAGTTAGTAGGCTACGGTCAAAATAGCAACACCATCTGTCAAACATTGTCGATTGTAAGCAGGCTAGATTTGTGAATTAATGTGGCAAGTAGAAAAAAGAAAAGAGGTGAAATCTTTTTATAGAAAAGGTGTTCCAACGTTAAAAAATTAGTGTAATTGACTGGACTCGAAATAAGCGCAGTATATGAGACAATAAAGAGGATAAAAATGGCACAGATATTAGGCACAGAGCTGTTTCGAGAAGACCGAGAAGAACATGTTACAGTCCATATTCCTAAATTTCCCAGTAAAGTAATGGTTTGGGGAGTAATATATCAGTTGGTACTACACCTCTCTGTATACTTGATGGTACCATTAATAGTGCAAAGTATTGTGGCAAACTGGAAGATTTTCTTCTCGAACCGGCTTATGCTTCCAGAGGGATGGCTTATTCAACAGTATAATGCACGATGCCATACTTCTGTCTATGTTTATGCTTGAATGCAAGAACACCAATTGGCAACAAATCCATAGCCGCCAGCTTCACCAGATCTTAGTCTCATTGAAAACATTTTATGGAGATTAATAAACATTGATGTAAAACGAGTAATGCCACAAAATAACATAGATTTGATTAGGTCAGTTTTACACCTGGACCACCATCACCGAACATTATGACGGTAACCTAGTTTCGGGTGTATCTGGACCTATAGTGAAGCGTTTAAAGATAAATGGAGGTTGTATATGTAAATCAGATGAATTATTTGTTGTAATTTTATAATTCAAGTAATAAAATTTTAAACCGAAAAATTATAATTGTATTTTCTTTTTTCCGGATACTTCCTAGACAGACTATATAAAGCACTACATTACTATTTATTTTTGTATCTCAGAATTCTGACTTTTATCTCAGAAGTCTGACTTTTTATCTCAGAATTCTGACTTTTATGCCATAATTCTGACTTTTTACCTCAGAATTCTGACTTTTTATCAGAATTCTAACTTTTTATCTAAGAATTCTGACATTTATCTCAGAATTCTGACTTTTGATCTCAGAATTCTAACTTTTTATCTCAGAGCTGTTTTAAAATATTTTCTCTCATGTGACCCCAGAACGCCGTCGTAGATTTTTAGCCTGTCGACACGGGGTTTGTTTTTAAATGCGAATAGCATGGTTGGAGCTAGATACGTTTTATTTTTTAAAATTTGTAGTACAAATTTAAAAAAAATTAAATATATGTATCTCCCAAATTTTCTATTATATATTATTATTAGCAACTTACAAATGTTATTGCGGAAATTGTTATGAAAACGGACCTAAAATTTAATTTCTTTGTCTTTTTTTTATGAAAGTGGCACACATACTAAAGGGAGATCCTATAGCACTCGACGAGCGGCGTGTGTGCAAATATATTGACACGGTTCTTAAATAGGTGTAGGTTGTAGTCAGAGGGAAACACATGTCCTGGGAGTGAGTTCCACAGTGATGCAGTGCGCCAGATAAAGAAGTCCTTGTAAAGCGATGTTCTAAATGTTTTCAGTTGTACGACGAACGGGTGCATTTTTGCCGTCTGTCGTGACTGTCTGACACGCGTTACTATGGGCGAGATGAGGCGGGCTAAATTCTCCTGGTAAAATCGTGAAAATATATGTACAGCAAGGTGATCTCAACCACATGTCTGCGGTGTTCCAGACTATACGGATCCCGGGACAAATCCGGGTCGCCGACGAGACGCACAACTCTTAATGAAATCCAACAGCTTTAGGGTGTGCTTGGACTACATATGATTGCGTATATGATGCGTATTATTTACTTAATTAGTTTAATTAAGTAAATTTCATACGGTAAACATATTTTTGTATACATTTATTTACAACACGCACAATTACAAAGAAAAATATAACTAAAATAAGATAATTGATTTTCAACCAAGTTGAATATTAAAACCTGCTACACAAATTATCATAATATAGCATTCTGATTGAGTTGATACAGTGAAAAATAGTATTTTCGATAAAACGAAAATGTTCATAGTAGTCAATACTATAGAACTTTTGAACTAGTGGACAATTTCGTATCCTTTGTTATAATATTCAATAAACAATCATACCTATTTAAAAGCGAAATCTAAATTATTCAAAATAAGAGTCTCGTTCCTCAATTTCATCTTTATTTTGGTCTTGTTATTCTTGGTAGGATTTTAAAATGTATTTGGTGGAGCAAATGTGGAATTATTAATTAATTTATAAATAAAACACCGTCGTGAACTACGCTCATTCAGTGCCTGTAGGTCAAATTCCCTGAACTGAGAGGTTCTAACGCTAACGTAACTAGCATTCTAATTATTATTTTTTGTTATAATAGAGAAACCTTATAAATATAATTTGTATTTTTTTTTTCGTTTTCTAGGTTGACATCGAGAATTTTTGGATGTCATGTCATCGAACTAAATTCTAGTTGTTAAGCATTTAAATTTTGTAGAATATCTTATAACGAATCTCCAGGGTTTTAGCGCACTACTTCTAGTATATTTCCAGTCGATGAATATCATAGCATATACCTAGATTTTGTACAATTAGTATTTCTGTTCGTGTAGTTTAAGTATTTATATTCTTCAACACATTTGATTGAGTTCATTTCTTAATATTTAATTTCAACTTTTTTCTCCATCGCACCAATTCGACTCATTCTGGAGATTTATTTCATAGTCCTGGATTTAAACGGGCATATAAAATTTCATGTTCTCAGCAAAAAAAAAACATTTTGAAACTGCATCGTCCTGGCTTTAAGCGGGCGTATAAAATTTCATGTTCTCACCAAATAATACACATTTAGAAAGTAAAAATTATGTTAGTATGTCTTGTATAGGGGTCTCGAAAAACGATCTTGGTTTCGATGTCGGTCTCGGTCTCGACGCCGAGACCGAAACCATGCATGCTTTTGGTTTTGTCTCGGTCTCGTATTGTCTCGGTGTCGATATTCTGAATACTATTGACTATTGCCGAATATGGTCATTCATCTAAAATTTTTTTACGCATTCTTTGAAGAATGTCACAGCTTTGCGCTGGTGCATTTCCTATTCGAAATGCGACTCCTGCCCATGGGGTTAAGAATTTCGAAGGTATTTAGATAGTATCTGTGCTGTCCCAAACGCGTATTATGAATTCATACCGCGCTGCAACACCAATGTGTTGAAATACAGGAAGAATTAAATGAACCATTTTTGTCAAGAGTTTAAAAATCCTACCGTGCGCCAGCGCAGAAATCACGTAGGGATTTATGAACGTGTATTAGGAATTCATACTGCGCTGCAACACTCCAATGTGTTAAAATACAGGAAAGCAAAATATTTCACTTTTTGCATGGCCCTCCGCTCGCTTCGCTCGGTACGGGGACTCAAGAAAAGGTAACTAACCAGGTCCTAACCCAAACTAACTCAAGACATACCCAAAATCAAGAAAAAAAACAGAAAAGGAAACAAACCAGGTGCTAACCCAAACTAACCCAAGACATATTCACTTTTCGCATGTCCCTCCGCTCGCTACCGCTCGCTACGGGGGCTCAAGAAAAGAAAACTAACCAGGTGCTAACCCAAACGTAACCCCAGACATACCCAAAATCAAGAAAAAAAGTGTTTGCTAACCAAAACTAACCCAAGACATGCCCAAAATCAAGAAAAAACCGTTTAGAAACAACCGTAAAAAAAGCAACGGGGTTTGAACCCGGGCCGCCGCCGATATTCGTCGAATTCAGACCTAACCATCAAAACCTCTAGACCACGACGCAACGCTCTTGCTAGAAATCGATTGCATCGCGAAGACATCTAATTTCTCCTGTGTTGCAGCGCAGTATGAATTCCTAATCAAATGCTTATAAATTCCTCCTGTACTTCAACACATAATTCGCGTATAGTTTAAAACCCCAAAAGATGGCTATGATATTCAGTTTTCCTACTACGCTTCAGCACAATGACCGTGCTGTCACATAGTAGGAAATACTAATGCGCGTCCCAAACACTGCAGCTTTTTTCTAATGCGCACTGCCAAATTCTTGAATGTTTAGATAATCGAGATGCTTTTCCAGATTATGTGTAATGGCTCCTAAAGCATATGACAATGGGTGTTACTCGGTAGAGGCGTTTGTATAAACGGGACATTTCACGACCTAATTATTGGTGTTTTTTTACTTTTGTCACCTCTTTGTCTTCGATTCTTGCATCTCCAAGTATTAATTAAATTTTTTCCTCAGTGATTATCACGATGTAAGGGGTGTTGTGTTCCACTTTTTTATCCGTTTCGATTCGGAAATCCCAGGGAATTTTTGCCTGACCCCCTTCTGTGACTTTGTTTGGTTCATGGTTATACCAGTTCTTTTTTGTGTTGTTGTAGTGGTTTTTGCAAAGGTGGATCATTTTGGCAACGGTGTTATGTCGCAGGACGTATTCCGACTGAGCAATTTTACGCACCAATAGTCAATAGTTTCAGCTTCATCTTTGCAGAGTCTGTATTTGGCATCGCTAAAAGTTTTTTGAATGCGTGCTTTTCTTATGTTGAATGATAAAGCTTGTTCTTGTGTAGCAGTTACTGTTGACTCGTACTCTTTTTTTGTAAATCCTACTACCACCCAGTTCCATATTTTCTTTACATCGCCCACTTCCTCTAGGTCTAGATACTTCCCATGTAGTGATTTGTTTTTCCAGTTCGCAATTCTTTTTGTTATTGTTTTTTCCTTGTATTCTCCCTTTGTTTCAATAACTGGCAACCGGCATTCCTTTACAGCTTCTTTCATAAGCACTACTCCCCTATATTAAGTATTTTCCCAGGCTTCTTTTTTCTTCTTCGACCATTTGTTGGATCCGTATAAAGCTGGATTTATAGATTGACGTAACATAAGCATAGCATAAACATAAGAAGTTAAACATTCAAATGAAGTCAGGCAATTTATAGATCAACATAACATAAGACACAACACAGGCTCGACATAAGAAGTTGTTCACCAACTTTTAACTTCTTATGCCTTATGCTATGTGCTTATGTTCGAACAATGAAAACACAGAATTTTAATTGTATTTACCTTTTGAGAGAATGACATATGCGATGTTCAATAAATTTTGGTGTTTCGGCTTTTTGAACGCTTGTTCTTTTTGAGAATGGTAAGGATTTATAAATTAATATACATAAGACCCTTTAATATGCTTCTTTAAAAAATGCAAAACAAAATTATGAAATTTGTAAGGTTAGTATTTTCTCTTTACGGCTTAGGCACAACATAACACAGGCCCATTTATAAACAACCGACCATTTATTGTAATATGCTTATGCTCTGTCTATGCTATGCTTATGTTATGTAAATCTGTAAATCCAGCTTCCTCTTATTCTAAGCGTTTTACAAAGCTAACCTCAAGAAATTAAAATTTTAGTTCTGGTTTGTTTGTCATTAGTTATTATACAGGGTGGTCAAATTATTACGGAAATTAAGACACCATTTTGCTGTATCTTCCTAAAGCAAAAGTAATCAGCTTTCTCTAGGTACTTTCCTTTAATATTGCACCTACAAGAATTACCAATTTTAATATTTCAAATTTCTCGTTTATTATTTTTAGTTCTTTGGTATCATGCATCTGGTACGAGAGGAAACAGTAGATACCAGGAAGTTGTAATATTAATTTAAACGCTATTTTTTTAAGTTGTTTCTTTTAGTCTTTAGTCACACGAATGAAGAAATTGCATGTTTTGCAAAATTTTGTTTTATAAAACAAAGATCCTGTGCTAGACTAAAAATTAAGAAACCGACACTGCGATTGTCTTAGGTCTGATATATCTATTTTCAAAAGCGTATTGTATGTACAAAAATTTATTAAAAAAAAAATTGGAATTTCGTAATTTGAATTAAACTTCTGTTACCCCTTTATTCATGATTCCTATTCTTATTGCTAATGCCTAAACAAGTGATTATACACTATAGGCTGGAAATGTTTCCAGCATACACAGGTTTTCATGTTACTTATAAGAAAATGAACAATTAAAAAAAGCGCCGCTTTCAATATAGGGGATATAGAACAAAAATATTGAAAATCTGCAAAAAAGGTTTTTTGGTACGTTATTTGACCACGATTTTGATAAGGAAAAATTGAAACATTTTGTTTAAATTAGATAGATAGATCCGATATAAAGAGGGGGCAATGTCTGATGTGAACTTCCTGCACAAGTATTGCTAACATTTTTAATAGACTATCTATTTAATTTTGGAAATCTTACTTAATTTAATCAAAGATCTCCTCCTAGTGTTTTCTTCCTTACAACATATATATTTCTATTTTTCCGCAACTTAAGTGATTCAGTTTCTACCACTACAGTTTCCAATGCTACTAATACTTTAGTTTCGTATTTTTAGAAGAGCCTAAGTTTTTTCATGTATTTTTTTAAAATTTTGCAAAACTACGGCTTGACCATACGCAGTTATACATAGCTTTTCTAACTAAGCAAATGTTAGGTAACTTATAGTTATGCCACTACTTTTCTGAACATAACGTCAATGTAAATAAGTAACAGTTTATAGAAATTTATTTACACACGGTCAGTTAATCTGTTACTCGGTAGAACGTAGATAGATAGATATTTGAACATTGTGGTATATTAGTAGTAAAATAAAATAGGTACTTTCTTTCTTGCGGTTGTGAGTAGCATTACAACTACAGCGGTAGAAACTATTACTTTTCTTTTACGGAACATGCAAAAATTTTGCGGTTACCGGAACAGATTCTATTAGAATAACAAGCAAAATTGTGTAAATGGAAGAATTTTATGAAGACGTGAGGGGAAGATCTTTCCTGATGCATGTTAACATTTTTTTTATTCTCTAGGCAAAAATTTCACTTCTATATATAATATTCGTATTCTGCTTTAACTATTAATGTCTACATTTCTAGGTGAAAACTCTGTCTGGTCAGTATGCTATCGAGAAGCATATTCATATTGATGTAATTTGTCATATTCAGTTGATAAGACCTGGAGGAGCATCTAGTGAACAAGACTCTCACATGATGAGGATTTCTGGAATAGCGATAGTAAGAAAAGAGCCGAAGGAAAATGTTGCAAAGGTCATTCTAGTGGATAATATCGGTCTAGACTCTGAATTATACATTCTGTTTTCACAAATGCATGCCGAAATTAAATTTATTCCTAAAACGCAATAGTAGAGTTAGTTGCAGATACGTGTAGATGCATTCTACTTACTTGATCAACTTTTTATTCTCAACAGAAGTAATAGCTCATTATATCCACCATTTCTAATAATTTATAAACAATGCTAAGAATTCAAACTCATTAAAACAAATTTAGATTGAAGGGAATTTTCCGTTGCCACCAAAATTAAAAGACTAAATTTAAAGACTTACACTTTTATTTACGAATTTATTTCTAGTAATTTTTATAGCACCCATATATTTTTATTATACTTAATTAGGTTTTTTTATTGTGCAAGTGACAATATTAAGTTAAGGGATATTATTTTGTTGATTAAATTTTTCAGCGATTTTGAATTAATTAATGATTTAGGTTAATAATCATACGATAATAATGTATAATAAATATACAGGGTTTTTCAAACTCGATGGCCTATTAGAATTTTCGATGATCGAAAAAAATCTTTAAAATTTGTTTGTGGGCAACCAAGGCAGACTACAGCCTTAAATTATTTTTACGATGACGGTCTTGCCTGATCTCTGTCTGTCTGTTATCAATTTTCTAATTTTAAATAGAACGCCACGTATTGTTAAGTTTTTGGATTCTACGTAAAATTCTAAGGTCTAACGGATAATATATCATACCCTATAATTAATTAAGGAGATAGAAACAAATAAAAAGCGAGCTTTGCATAGTTACGGAGAGAAGAACGTTGGATGTGGCAAAAAACGATTAGCACTTTCCTATCTTGACTTTTAAAGAGCTACTGCATGATAACATCTGTAGCTGGTACCATGCGAAATTAAGGTAGCAAAGTATCAATCGCATTTTTATTCATTCTCAAGCATTTTCTCTCTGTATCTATATCTTCTATATCTTCTAAACTAATAACTTTACAAATAGGATATACATCCAAGAATGTAGGTACACATTTATAGGCTGCTCCATAAAAAATCAGAGCGTCGGTATTAGGTACAGAGAGATTGTAAAAATAGTTCTAAGCGAAAGATTACAACAACCAAACAACCAAGATTCCAAATTACTATCTTTTTCGATGTCCAGAAACGTCTCATCTTGTTGAATAATAATATGTAGTTATTCCGTTTAGATGTTTTGTTAGGCGCTTTGCTGCATTACATTTATATTTTCTTTTCCTGTGGTACATTTAACCTCATATATCTGTACGAGAATATAAAATGCAATATGATTCTTCTTAGTATTAGTTAGTAAACCTAAGCATATAATATCCTAGTTACACCTGCGATTCTTATTATTAAAGGATCAGTTATTAAAGAAAGAGTTGTTTGATTTTACCCTGAGAGATTTGAATAACTGTGAGAATTTAATTTAAACTAAACGCAGAGAACCCACAGGATATAGCAGACCATCAGGTAGCTACTAAGGTAAAAAATAGTAATTGTCGTCAGAGTAGTATACAGTTCCGTTAAATCAAAATAGTGACGAGAGCATTTTCGGTGGACGGGTTCTCCTGTAATGAACTCCGGAGTTTGGTTATGGAAACCATTTCAGAACTAATGGTACATTTTACGTAAATAAAAACAATGGTGATGTCAAGCCTCAACAATATTTTATAGTACTTGTACCGAACTATCTAAAACTGTTGATGAAAGTACCACAAGTTGAACTTCATTCAAAAAAAACATTAGACAGTGGTATTGTCTTGGGAAAATCTGGACCTTCGGTACGACGATGTTGTCACATTGTGAGACGCCAATAATCACCTCCGTTTTAAGCATAGCCATTTCTGAACTAACTGTGCACTTTACATAAATAAGAAGCAATGGTGACATCAAATTTTAACAATATTTGATAGAAAATATAACGAACCATTTAGAAGTGTTAGCGGGAGTACCACAAGTTAAATGTATTTAGGAAAAGATGATGATTCACAAGTAGTACCAGTGGCCACTGCAGATAGCTTCCAGGTTTCCAACCTATTTCCGAACTAACTGGACACTTTACATAAATAAAAACAATGGTGATATCAAACCTTAACAATATTTTATAGCACTAGTATCGAACTGTTTACAACAGATTAGCCAGAGTACCACAAGTTGAATATAATTAAAAAAAAACATTATAAATTTGTAACGTGTTAGAAAAATCTGGTCTTCGGTATGTCGACTGTTTAAAAAACAGCTGTTTTGATGTGTAAACATCTTACGCGGCGGTATGAGGGTAAATCTCGGCAAATGGGACGGAATGTGTAAACCGATGTGACATAATAACCCGTGCGCATTGAGAAGCAAGCTAATACATGGCGCCTCTGAAAAGCTACTGTTAGGGCGGTAATAGATTTTCATTATATTATATTCGAAGTGTATTTGGATCCATAGCACAGCTTATTTTTAATAGACAGTTGAATTTAAAATGAATTTTCGCTTCAAAATCTACGACAAATTCGTCCTAAATTTCGGATTTTTATACAATTTTGTCACTTAAAATTGTTTTTAGACGATAAAAAAGAATATTTTAAATTAAACGAACTGTCAAAAGTATTATTCAGATTCCCAGACGGTTAAAACAATATTAAGTCAGTCATGGCCCTCTCCTAAAATTTGCAAAATTTGGTTATTGACTTTCCCAAATCAAAAGACGCCACCCCAAGATGACTAGCTGGTAGTGAATAAGCTGTGTCCAGCTATTGATTGATGTTATTCCTGGTGGCATTAGATTTTCGTGTCGAATTTGTGCAGTGAATTAATCCACTCCGATTGAAGCTGCCAGTAAGTATTATCAAAGAATCCTAACTAATATTAAAAATGCGAACGTGTTTGTTTGTTTCTTTCTTACGCTTTCACGCATAAACTACTTAACCGATCATCATAAAATTTTGTACGGATATTTTCAAGAGTATAGTAAAGGACATAGGATACTTTTAGCTTTTACCCGCGGTTACGCTAGCGTTAATTTTTACAGTTAGTTTTAATGCTATTTTCCACGCGTAAACTACTTATCATGTTATTTTGTACAGATGTTTTCAAAAGTATAGTAAAGGACATAGGACACTTTTAGTTTTTACCAGCGGCTTCACTCGCGTTGATTAATACGGTTAGTTTTAATCCTATTTTCCACGCGTAAACTACTTAACCAATCATCATGAAATTGCGTACAGATATTTTTAAGAGTGTAGTAAAGGACATAGGACACTTTTAGCTTTAACCCGCGGCTTCACTCGCGTTGATTATTACGGTTAGTTTTAATCCTATTTTCCACGCGTAAGCTCACTCAACCGATCATCATAAAATTGTGTACAGATATTTTCAAGAGTATAGTAAAGATCATAGGATAATTTTAGCTTTTGCCCGCGGCATCGCTCGCGTTGATTTTTAGGTTATATATTTTGTAAAATGTTTTCCTTGATTTTAGGCCTTGTGTTAGTTTTGGTTAGTTTTTGTTCGTTGCGCCTCTGTAGGACAATGCGTGAAGTGTAATATTTAGACCTTCTAATGCAAACGTTAAAAACTTGATCATTAAACAACGTACGTTAGGAGGTATCTGTGACGGGAATGTGTTTTGCAGGCTGTCTGTAACCGTTTGTGTAAAACGTATTCTTTCTAACGCCAGAATCTAGGCAACCAATTCCAAATAAGTGGTTTCCTATATTCACCCTGACCGTGTGAAATACTCTTTCACACGGTCAGGGTGTTTGTCCGTCAACCGGAGAAGTAGTAATACACAGTTTAGCATAGGTTCTTTCACATTTTCTGGACACGGGTGAATCGCACCGATCTCCATAGATCGATGGTGAATCGCCGTCCGGGCATACAAAACGCCCGGATGTACCCGCTAGAACTCACGGAGCTCGGACGGGCAATCGCACGAACTATGCGCTAGCGGACCACAGTGTGCCATGAATGCCACCATCCGGGTGTTTAATCGTCCGATTGATCTATACTTGTTTGAAGGCCAGTAGCGTGCAGTCTGTTATCGAGCGAAGACTATATGTACTCTACCATGTAGGTACGAGCATTTGATCATGTCGAGAGAAGTAGAAGAAATATATTCTGAAATCCTGATTAGTTTAGTTCAGGATAAACCAGAAATCTGGGACAAAGCTGCCGAAAATTACAAAAATCGCAATAAAAAAACAGAAGCGTGGAGAAGTATTTGTGCCCAGTTGAAGGAAAATTTTGAAAATTTTAGTGACGGGGAAAGAAAAGAATTTGGTACGTTTAAAATTTCATTTGCCTGTTATTTCTTATGAACATTGAACTAAACATATGTTATGGCTGGGTAATAGTATTATTAATAAAAACAAGACTCCAAATTTTTTGGCAACTGCCATGATACTTTGCTTACTTCAGTTAGAAAATAGTCACTTAGAACATTTCTGATATCATTAGCTGCCCTTCCACCTTGCATATTTGGTTGTGCTGGCAAATCATTCACACCCACAACTTTGATGGTATCCTCAAAGTTATAGCCATCTCTTTCCCTCACGATATTGTGAAGCACTACACAAGCTTTCAGAATACTAACGGCAAAATCTGTATGAACATTCAAAGATCGATGTAAAATTCTCTATTTGTTTGTCAGTATACCAAAGGAACACACATATCTCCTGGCTCGGCTGGGGCGATAATTGAAAATTCTTTTCTTCTGTGAAAGCTCTTCTCCTCCAAAAGCCCGTAGTAAATTAGTATTTAATTTAAAAGCTTCGTCTCCAGTAGATGGGCAACCTATGTTCTGCTGTAATTTCGACCATTTTTACATGTAAATCTCCATAAGAAAATCGCAGGTCCATCCTGGTCATTTTTGTGCCCAAGTCGCCGAATTGAGCTATAGTTTATTTCTCAACCATCCTCGAAATCTCGGCCATCAATCATCGGAACTTCTCGGCCATCCTCGGAAAAACCTAAATTAATAAAAAGTTTTCGAGTCTAGCGGGATCGAACCTTCGGCATGCGGGTCTAGCATGCTATCACTGGACCATCTAAGCCATAGAGAAACACGTTATATATGACGCATTCGGAGAAACGTTTATTCATTAGAAATGTGCATAGCTGAGGTCATTGAAATATATATTACAGGGGAACCATAATTTTATCAGCGAATATTAACTAATGATAAGAAGATTCATTCTCCGCCGCGGCACGTCAACGGTATGCCTTATTCCCCGCGCGAAAACTAGCATGATACTGGCATGCAACCTTTGGACCCGGCACACACTGGTCGAATTTCTAGGAAAGCTGGCCATAATAAAGTTTACCAGATATAAGACATAAAAGTTATTAAGTATTACACGTTTAATATATAGTGTTTTAGATAAATAATTGTTGAATTTTTGGCTCATCATCTATATTTATATATAGGGTGTATCAATTATCACTAACGATAAGAATCATGTATAAAAATCATTTGTATGTTCTTAAACCGTTTTAAAAAATTATTTTGGAAATTAAGGGCTCCTTCGTTGTAAAAAAAGTGTTTTAAATTTTTAATTCGATGATCCAAATTTTGTTTTTGCAGCGGTTAATTCAGGAGTCTCACGAGCAAAATGAATGTTAAGTGGACGACAGAAACGCGTTCATGAGGGCCTGCAATTTTGCCATACAACTATTTCAGTTATCGCTATTTTTAAAAATTAATCTAATAGGGACCAAACTAGTAAAAAATATAGAAGCATCTGTTGTTCAAAAACACTTGCTTATATTCTGACTATTCCAAGGTAATATCAAAGCCATTGTTCGGTGAAAAGCAAACTGCATAAACATAATCATAATACTTTCCCTGAAAAGAAATGCCGCCATAAAGTCTATTTTAAATTAATTTAGTAGGCTACAGTTCTGAGTATCCAGGACGCTGCAATTGTTTCCTGGGTAACGGCGAAACGAACAATAATTATTATTTTTGACATATTTCGGTCGCTTTTTTCGAATTGTCGGGCGATTTATAATCATGTATTTAAGTTAATATTTTGCACAGTCCTCTGAGAGAAGTTATTTGTATAATCTAATAGTTAATGATAAATATACCGCTGACGTATGCGACATATACTGCTGTGATTTAATTTTTTGCACTATAACCTCAAGAAAGTCACAATATCGGCAAGTAAATAGTAAATACATTCCTCTGTGCCGATTGTAAAAAAGTGGGCCTACCTCAGCCCTTCAGCCATATTTACAAATTAAAACTAAATTATAAATTTTAACTGCTGATTCGGCCAAAGTATTTATTACCTGTTTTTATAATAACATCAGTCTTGCATCAGCAATAATGATTCTACCGAAATTTCAGCTTCAGTTTCATTTACAGTGGTATGCACCGGCAGCTCTTAATAGTACGGGAGGCCACGACCAAAACCCTTGATTATCGCTATCCGTTTAAAACCATAAAAAATAGATAAAACACACTAAACCATGAATTTTTGCCTTATCAACTAGTGTCCGGAAACGGTGCGTTTTAATGGGGCGCCATTTCTGCTTTGCAAAAAATTAAGATGACAAAAATTTATTGCTATCCGTCTGGTTATTGAATAAATCAATTAATATAAGTTCATATTGTAATAAAAAATTTTATATCAGACATCTGCGGTGTTGCACTTTTGTAATATGATAACCGGAAGTTGTATACACATCGGACCTTATAAATTCATCGCTGTCCGATTGAAATATTTTTTAACATACTTGTTTGAGTGACTTTATTAGGAAAATAATGTTTTCAGACACTTTCAATGGTGCGAAAGCAAAGAAAAAAGGTATTTAATAAAATTTTTGACGGACCTGTCTCACAGCCGCGAGCCGGTGATGCTGGTATAAGTTGTCGCTTGCGCGCAAACGCTAGCCTGCCAGCTGTTAATTTTACAGTTCGACAGCGAGATAACCTTGTCTTTTGGCATCATAATGATTGTAACGTATACAAAATGCTTTTGGTGACAACTATCAAAGTCAATGCAATGGCAATGGTCTACAAGTTTGTCTGATTAGCAGCGTGCACAGGTTAATGTGTCTGATATTAGCATTTTTGTGATGCAGAACCATCTTTCTACCATATATACCTGATTTCAGACAAACAGTGATAAGTTTCCCTCCCCCAAAATGTTTACATGTTACGCATTCTCATAAAATTAAACGCACCGGGACATATTTCTGAAAATGGTCTTTTAAGTATCAATTCACCACAATTAACGAAAGAAAATAGTTTTCAGACAGATAGCAAAAAGTTTTTTTTCTTTTGTCATTTTTATTTCTTTTTTAAATTCCCCTATGTACATGCACCACTATTTTTTTCTGATATCCAAAAAAAAAACAATATTTACACTGTTATTTAATAGCATATCGAAAAGCAGACAGTTTGCTATCAGTTTTTAGGGTCCGAATTAATAACAACTTTAAAAATTAATTAAGGGCATAAGCACCACGCAAAATGTCTGAAAATACCGGTTTTCGAATCAAAATAATAAAATTACCAATGCCACAAAGAACTTTGCGGATAGCGATTGTCGAAAAATCTTGGTTGTGGCCTCCCGTACATTTGACTACAGTTAATTCAAATATTTTTATGCACCGTCACTTAAAAAATGCCTAATTACAGTTAAATTTAGTCCAGGAAATTTCTAGGTTAACTAGAGATTAACAAATTAGCTGCTTCATGCGCATGCTACAAGCCGCGCAATATAATTATTATTTTAAACCACTTTGTACAAGATCCACGACATTTTACATTTCAAAACCTAATTTCTATTTAACGCATGTAAAAAAGATCATTTTGGTTTTGTAAAATACAGTTTCTGATATTAAAATTTAAAACAAAATGTATTACCTGTATTATTATTTATCGCATGCTTAATATATCTCTGAAAATGCGTTTACTTACCTTTCACAAGTCACCACAAAACTACAAACCAGAAATCCTGTCGAGCGGCTAAAATGCAAGTTACGTTCCATGATTTAATTGGTCATAGCGGCTAAATACCAAGTTGCGACCCATAGTTTTGGGAATTTTAGGTTAGTCTTGGGTTAGCACTTGGTTAGTTTCCTTTTCTTGAGCCCGGGAGCGAGCGGAGGGCCATGCAAAGCCATAATAATACCCCGGCTGACGGATTGCAACTTGTTATTTAGTCTCTCGTTGTATATAACTTTAACTATCACTAAAATTATTTTAATTTTCAATCTGTCAATATTTAAAAATAGAAAATCCCTAATAATTGCGATAACGCCAGATGCTGGATTGAACTAACTGAAAGTTAACTAACTTTCCTGCGGTGCATAAGAACAAGACTTCGATTGCCTAACTGTAGTTAATAAACTATAGTTAGCAATAAAAGCGGTGCATACCGCTGTTACTACAATATTATGGTGTTAGGGGTGGGCGAAAATAATCGATTATTCGATTTACTTTTAAGAAATTACCGATTAATCGACTTATCGATTAATTGATTACTTGGATTAATCGATTATTCAGTTATTTGCTGAATTATTAAGCGTTTAATCGATTATTAAATTTTTTGCCCACCCGTACCGACGATTTTACAACAGATATAATTTTTAAAATTCCAATTTAATAATGCGTTGCGTTAAGGGTAATTTAAATGAAATAAAACCATTTTTAAAATACTTTCAGTACAACATAAGAAGCAAAAAACAGAGCAACGTACATGCTCAAACAAGACAGCAGCAGGGAAAACTGCGCACGTTACAAATTTAGCCAATAAGGGATCCTCATTTCGACGCGCCATTTTCTGATAATCTGGCTTCAGTTGTTGCACAATTAGGTATAACGCCAACACATAACCTCAACGGAGTGTTAGCACGTTAGTAGTATAGTACAGTCTTTATCTTTTTATTATGTATTTGGTCAAAACTATATGATAAGTGGTTTGTTCCAACCGACTAGAAAACCGTACGTGGGACCGTCATTTCTAGTTGTCAATTTCACTTTTGAAGGCAATAAATAACATGTCATGTTGACAAACGAATATGCTACTGGAAATTACCGTCCCGTGTACGGTTTTCATGGCCAGTTGGAACAGACCTAAGAAGGATCACTCCCGAGGCGGCATGTCAACGGTGTGTCTCCTTCCCCGCGCGAAAACTAACAGAATATCGGCAGGCCATGATACAAATAAAACAATCATCTGGGCAGGCGACCTTCGACGTGGCGGCGGTCATAGACCAGCTCATCCTTTGCATTTAAAGATCCTTTACACAAATAGTGCACTATATAAAAATCGGCCTTTCCCATTGGTCGATCCGCATGGCCCTCCGCTCGTTTCGCTCGCTACGGGGGCTCAAGAAAAGGAAACTAACCAGGTGCTAACCCAATCTAACCCAAGACATACCCAAAATTAAGAAAAAAACCTGTTTAGAAACATAATCTTTAAAAAATAATCAAAAAAAGCAACGGGGTTCGTTTTCCAGGTGAGACCCAACGATCTAAACCTCTACACCACAAGAGCTCTTGATAGAAGATTGCATCACGCAGACATATCGTAATACGAGATGGATCGACCAATAGGAGAGGTCGATTTTTACATAGTGCACTATTTGTGTAAAGGATCTTTAAATGCTCATCCTTTTGTCAGATTAATTTTCATGCGTAAATTCTATAGTCGAGTCAATATTCGATATAAGATAATATAATATCGCTGTTTTTTAGTTGTGTTGTATTACAAAATACAGTAAAAATATTGTGGGAAACCTTTAACCAATTTTAAAATCACCCAAAACGCCAAAATTTAATTAAATATTAAAAGATGGGGCAAATTCGAGCAACATTTTCTTCTTGATGTCTTTTGTCAGGATATTTGTATTCGGAAATATGGTGAAATCTTTAACACAAAATCAAAATCTTTTAAATATTAGTTATTACACACCTTGAGTATTGTTATCAATAATAACTAATTAAAAACGTTTACAGATTTTTGAGACAGCCAGTTGAACACAAACTTTATCAAAATATTTATTTGGTGATAATAATTAAAAAAAAACCATAACGTAAGTTTGACAGGGCGCTGCAACTAATTCAAAAGATATCAATTGTGGTTTTTTTCAAAGCCAACTAGGGTATTAGAGTGCTATAGATAATTTCGTCATAAATTTGATTAAATATACCGCAAACGAAAATATCGTTTTTGGCCAGTTTTTATTTAAATTCAACCTGTGTGCGGTTGAGTTCGCCGATCGTTACCAGGTAACGAAGAAAATAAACGACGATTCCTTTGTAGCGCTCTCTGGCCATTGAGTGGGCCTTCTTATCGTTAATTAATATTCGCTGATTTTATGATATATAAAGACAAGTGCTTAGGGCTTGGATATTTTAAAATATATTTTAACTATATAGGAAAAATAAATAATGTATAAGTTATATCGCCAGGAAATTTTTGACTATCGCGTGAAATATTAGAAATGGCAAATAGTATTTCTATATGTAGGAGAATAAAATATAAAATCATATAGAGCTAGGTATATAAAATGTCCATAGTATTTTGTCAAAATTAGGGAATTAGATATATAAAATATAAATAAAGAGAGAGAGTTAGCTAACAAATTATTTCTAGGCGACTATATTACATTTCTTATAGAGGATTAAAATAATTTTGTTCTGCTAGGTTTTAGAGGTTATTTGTATATTTAATCAGATAATAAAGTTTTTCATATTAATAAAAACAAGTTATTAATTCACCATTTAATCAAGATATTTTTCATAAAAACACGTCGGGCGTTACATAACATACATAATTCTAAAGCACAATATGCAAAATATATGAAATCGTCATCTTATGGAAAGTGCAGAGATTAGTATAATATTAATTTATGGTTAAGAGTAAATATACATTATGCAATATAGACTAATAGTTTCTAACTAGGTATCTTACCCATTTAAGCTTAAGAGTAAATATACATTATACAATATAGACTGATAGTTTCTAACTAGGCATCTTGCTTATTTGAAGGGCTAAGAGTAAATAGAAATTATACAATATATACTAATGGTTTCTAACTAGGTATCCTAATTATTTTGGGATAACAGTAAGAGTTACAGATCAAAAATCAAATATTGAACAAGGTCAGTGTGTTTCGCCGTAAACCGTAAATGTTTCAAGGCATTCTCCACAAAGTATCTAATCCTCACCCATTATCGAGCAATGACCCCAAGGAAGTGTTTCTACAGAGTGTTTTGATACCCGCCTCTTATCATCGTGTGGACTCAAGCCAATTTTAGATTGTTTAATTGTATACAACGGATTACAACGTATGTTTTTTAGATCTAATTAAATTTTCTGAGATTATTTTCTCCGTAAATGTTTCCAATCATTCCACATAATCTTCAAAAGTTATTTTATTTTTAATTACACATTATTTAATGCCCTTGATTTTTTTCGTTAGGCCTTATTGTTCAGAATGGCTTGGATCTCCTCACACTCCTTTCCCTCAGCCTCTAATTTAAGTCTAGCAGTTTCTATTTCTTCATCAGCGAGATTTACTTTGGTGGCATACATTTTCGATCTCAGCCCAATAAATTGAGTCATTATCCGACCAGAACAATATTGAGTCATAGCCCTCTTCTAAAATTTGCAAAATTTGGTTATTGACCTTCCCAAATCAAAGGATGTCGGCCCAAGATGACTAGGTAAATAAGCTGTGTCCATATGTTGATGTCATTCCTTGTGGCATTAGATTCTGTGTCGAATTTGTGCAGTGAATTAATCCACTCCGAAGCTGCCAGTAAGTATTATTAAAAAATCCTAACTAATATCATAAATGCGAATGTGTTTGTTTGTTTGTTTCTTATGCTTTCACGCATAAACTGTTCCGATCATCATGAAATTTTGTAAAAATATTTTCAAGAGTATAGTAAAGAACATAGGACACTTTTAGCTCTTGCCCGCGGCTTCGCTCGCGTTGATTTTTACGGTGAGTTTTAGTCCTATTTTTTATTTTCTTGAGGTTATATTTGTAAAAAGTTTTTTCTTCATTTTGGGCATGCCTTGGGTTAATTTTTGTTCGTTGCGCACCTGTAGCGAGCGGAGGGCTATGCGTGAAGTGTAATATTAGACATTCTAATGTAAACGTTACAAATGTAACGCAGATCAGGCGGTAACTATGACGGGAATGTGTTTTGTAGACTGTCTGTAACCGTTAGTGTAAAACATGTTCTTTCTAATGCCAGGCAACTAATTCCAAATAAGTGGTTGTCTATATTCTAGCGTCACGCGGCCTAAGGTGGCATTAGATTTTAGGCCATGTGATTTCTTCAGATGGAATATCTCCAGATCCTGAAAAATCCAGAGTGATAGCTAAATATTCAATACCTCGAAACGCTGATGAAGCTAAACGGTTGTAAATTATTATCAAAAATTTATAAGTAATTTTGCACAAATACCTCAACCTCTTAACGAATTACCGCGGAAAGGGATAAAAACTTTAATTGGACAGGCCAGTGTCAAACAGCATTTGCTATTTTAAAAAAGGCACTTAATCCACCTGTATTACAATATTCAAATTTTTCGAAAATAATACATTTTCTTAAAACAGATGTTAGTGGTTATGCTATTGGTTCGGTTTTATGTAATGGTAATGACAAGCCAGTAGCGTACGCTTCTTGTGTTCTAAATAAGGCCGAAAGGAATTATTACTGTACCATAGAAAAATAATTGCTAGCCGTTGTTTGGAGTGGAAAACATTTTAGACCGTATCTATATGGCAGAAAATTTGAAATATTTACGGATCACTCTCCACTCGTATATTTATTTAGCATGACAAACCCATCAAGTAGATTAACTAAATTTAGATTAGTTTTAGAGGAATACGATTTTACGGTAAATTACATAAAAGGTACACATAATGTTACCGCTGATGCTTTGTCGCGTATAAAAATCGATGTGAACGAACTGAAAGAAATGAGCGAGGGAATGATTAATAGTGTGAATGTGAATACGCGAGCACAGAACAAAATCAGATAAACAAAGAACAGGAAGATTTAATAACTTCTAAGGATAAAAGGCTTGATCACCCTGGAATTGTAGAAATATTAAAACGACCTGATAAGAGTATAGAATTACGACCGATAGGAAAAGATGCATTTATTATTTATTAAATATAAAAATAAAATAAACCATGGTAAAAATATGAATTATACAAATTTTATATATGACGAGAAACTGCAAGTAATTTATTTTTGTCAAAATTACCGGTCGACGTTTGACCTAGTTACATCGTTGAGGAATCTTGGAAATATGTGCACAAGGTATAAAATTGCAGAAATATGTACAATAAAAAATATACACACTAGACAATTTATTAAAGATATATCGCGATATAAAAACGAAATATTAGAAACCGGTATTAAAATATGCATTATTAAGGACATAAAACGTATTCAAGACAAAGAAACGAGACAATTGATACTTAACGATTTTCACAACCTTTATACAGGAGGATATGCGGGTACTAACCGTATGTACAACAATATTAGGGAGTTTTATTTTTGGTCAGGTTTGAAGAGAGATGTAGATCAGTTTGTCAAAAAGTACCATGAGTGTCAAAGATATAAATATAGTAAAACTACCAAACAACCAATGACAATAACATCTACAGCTACTTCAGCTTTCAAAAAAAATTTTCTTGATTTAGTTGGACCTATAAAAACTGACATTGAAAACAAATCATATATAGGTATTAACAATTCAGTGTGAACTCAGCAAATTTATCGAATGTTATCCATTACAATCGAAAGAAGCTTATGATGTAGCTAAGTCTTTTGTGGAGAATTTTGTACTGCGTTATGGAATTCCACAAGAAATTGTCACAGATCAGGGAAAAGAATTTTTGGCAAACCTGTCTCAGGAATCATGTAAATTGCTAGGAATTAGTACCTTAAATTCAACAGCTTATCACCATGAAACTCTAGGAGTTTTGGAGAACTCTCACAAACATTTAGGAGCTTATTTGCCCATTCAAGTGTCACAACATGCAGATAGTTGAAGTACGTGGGTACCATATTGGTGCTTTGCGTATAACAACACTGTGCATACCGAAACCAAATATACTCCTTATGAACTTGTGTTTGGAAAACAAAGCCAAATACCATCAAATATTACCAATAACGTAGCTCCATTATATAACTATGGGGATTATTCTAAAGAGCTTTAATATAGCCTTCAAACTGCTTGTAATGATGCTAG
>MU187061.1:24464-47012 GCA_016904865.1 Pissodes strobi
AAATTAAACGGGAAGATTTACGAAGTCACTATAAATTTGAGACAAAAATCATCGAATTTCTAAAAGAGAATGCGAATAATTGTTGGGAGTTATAGATCATAATTCTTACGTCAAAGCAGGTCTCTTTGCGTACAAAAAAAATGTTGACATCAAGTAAGCTGCGCCACAAAAGGTGTCCGAGACAGAACCTCCGTGACGAAGACAGTAAAAAAGCCCAGTTACGAAGTGAATCTAGGCACCAAACAAATAATACACCAACGGTAATAACACGATACTACCTGAGACTCAAAAATAGGCCCAGCAGAAGATCCCCACACATTGTCACTGTCTAAGAGTCTCCGTTGTTCGATTTCTATCGATGGAGCGCATACGCGCAAACTTCACAGGACGTTCCTCTCAAAACATTAAACTAGCCAATTACCTACAAGCTACATGCTACACATAAACAAGGCTTTCTTGCCAATATTTCAAACAATTGTTACATGCCAATTTAGTATGAAAACATGTATCAGATAGAGGTGAAATAAAGTCAGTTATTTCGCCTTTAATCCTACATCTATTATGCTAGTCGGTCAAGCTAAATATAATAATACTTGCTCGTTTAGATAGATACCTGCATGGTTGTCGTCAAGTACTGTAGTCATATACGAAACTTGATTTTCTAGGGGTTTGATAGGATCGATCGGGCTCTATTTTCACCGGCTTAGCACATATTCACTCAATAAAGCGTACTGTATTCTGGCCATCTAATCGAGGAGACCTTCAAAGTTACAAGCATTTATAGCAATGCATTTCAAAACATCACATTACCTTCCCGAAAAATCATCTTCTCGATGATTATACATGAAAACAGTCTCACGGATGTCAGAAATATTGGTTTCGGCGTTTGCCAGTTATTTTCCTGGATTTGTTTCAATATTTAATAGGAAAAGTTAAAATTTCAATGTTTATTTCAGATGAGATGAGACAGCTGATTTTGACAATAATTATTAGTTGCCTAACTTTGAGGGATACCCGTGGAATGTTGCCAAGTGTACATGATTCTCTAACGATACTCATGCGATTTTGATGTGTTTGCCAACAAGAAACAACATAATTTATTGATGTGTTACCATCAGTTTGATGTTAAATGACTGTCTGAGCTTTCGCTTGATGTAAGCAAGCAATATGATTTAGTGGTTGCCTTGTATTCCATAAATTTGGCAACACCGCCCGGTTGTTTCGCAGCTGGTTGTAACAGAGACGCAGGCTCTGAGACAGTTTCTGTTTGATTAGTCATTGTGGATATTGGTTTAATCGTCGGTTTTCTTTATCCTGCCAGCAATACATAAGATCATACAGGTTTCGGTAAGTTTTATTGCGTATTGAAGATGCCATTAAATTTGGTGGCGCCCATCTTGTTGTATTTTACGTATTACAATGTAAAGCTTTCTGACCCTTAAACAGTGAACCTTGTCGTTCGAAGTGGCCGATCTTGACTTGACCTCGTTCTCTTTCTTGGTAAACCCTCCTAAGAGGAGGTAGAGTGCGTGCGCTTGATGGAAAGTTTATGAATTTCTAATTCGCCCTTAAAAGGATAATCTTGTTTCGGGCTAGAGAAGTTGGCATTTTTACCAGTTTAGTGGAGTAAGTTAATTGACTGTGGATTGGTTAATTTTGTCTGAAGTAAACATTTTTTTTTGTAACGGGCCACGTGCGGAAGATTACGGAACAAAACACGCCGCGCCGTCTCCTTCCTCAAGGGATACCTGTAGGAGAGCCTTGCTCCCATTCGTCATCACCACCGAGACCCTACATAGCTAGGTACATATATATATTTTACATTTTGTACATACTCATTTATTTTTCTGTACAGGGGGATTTTTCCTTAAGGTGTAAATCATTAAAGCATAGTTTTCTAACGGAGATTGAATGTACTGAACAATACTGCTATATAGAAAGCGTTATTCTAGAATCATGTTCAAAAGTTATTAATTCATGCACTTGTTAATCATGCAATATTATCAAACATAGGATAACTTGGGTCTGGAACAGGCATATTATCTTTATAATATTCATTACTTTCACAAGAAGAAATATTCAGGGGAAATGATGCGTATTGAATAGTGATTCATGATACCGTCCTCGGTATCATGTCATAGTCGATCACTCATAGTTGATTCCTTTGTCTTTATGGGAACTCGTAATGTATAATAGGATATATATAGGTTGTATATGATTTTTAATAAATTTCTTGGCTACTTTGAATTTTTGATTACAAGAACTTTTAAAGTACCACATAAGCTTAGTGAATGATTTAATAGTAATTGCATAAATGGAGAGGTTTTGATCTTGTCTAGGGTTTTAATTTTTAAAAGGGCAAATTAAAGTAAAACAGTGGACAGATTGTTAAGTTTTTCCTTAGGGCTTTTATTATTCCAATTACCTATAGGGTTATATGATATTGGCTATATGGCCTTCGCCTTTTTGTCAAGGATGGGCTATATTACTATGGGGGCTTATAATTATTTGTAAATACTCTTTGTGTGGAGTGTTCTAAAAGAGGAAGCTGCTTAAAAATTGCAGTAGGAGAGTGCTTACTTAGAACTTGTTCTCTTTTAGGGTTTTTATTTGGAGCGAGTTAACCAAAACTAACCAAGTAGCTACCAGTCAGTCCGGTTGATTGTTTTTTTTTTGTACCGACTGCAGCCACAGAGTTACGGGATGTCCAAGTGGGCACTACCTTAAATCCCACTGAGCATGTATGGGTTTTAAGCTGCCTAGCAGCCTACGTTCAGAAAGGCGGGGGTGATATTGGCGGAGACCAGACGAGACAAGTGTAGTTTAAGGTGGGTTGGGTGTGGTACTATGTTCACAGAACGCTGATCCTCCATATAATATTATTTGCGTGGTTTTAGTATTTTCAGCGTTGGTTTAGATTGCGTGTTTTACTTCTTTTCTGCGCTGTATTGATATAAACATTTTTGGAACTGTTTAGATGTAAGTCTAGCTTCTCAATGTTAATTTAAATAAGTATACCTATGGTAGGGATGCTATTTACTAGTGTGGATCGATTAATGCTCATAGTTTTTTCATATTATATTTCCCTATTCTTACAATTTAATATATATCGTGGTAAATTACAAATATTATGGATTAACTAACTATCTGGTTATAATATTTTTGCATAATGGTATTTCATAAACTGATTCGCTAAGGTCTATTTATAAACACTGCGGGCACGTATACCATAGTAGACGCGCACAAGGTTTAGTAGCAATAGGTATTATACTGATAACTCTTAATATGATGTGACAATAGATACCTTATGTATATTGCAGGTATTGATTTGGATTGATTTTGGATATTTCGTAATCATTTGTTATATTATATTGTTACTTCCGATATGACCTAGTTCTATATTTGTGAACATATATCAGGTTATTATTTGTTTTCAGTTACATTTTTTTTACTTATATCATTTTGTTTATTGAAAGAAACACGACAACACTTGAACGTCAAACCTAACGAGCATCCAATAAACTTAAACATGCACGAACGTTACCGTCTTTTATTTGCTCTGAGATACCTCAGGCAAACATGTGTAGTTGATAGTCGTTTGATTTTGAGTCGCCCTTAAGCATTCTCAAGACCACAGACCTTCTAGTTTGGGACTGCGGATTTAGTTATTTCAAACTAGTGGCGCCCTGGTCAAAACAAAGGAATTGACTCACACCCACGCTAACGAGCAGTCGGAGCACATGTTGCGCTGGGCGCATCCTTAAGGGTAGGTTTCATCTTATTTATTTTATATTGCTAACTCATTTAAAATGGTTTTAGGCGCAACACAATCACCCAATATTTTAACCTGACAAATCCTACTCAATTTAAATAAATACCCTGGTCACAAGCAGAATAGGTACTTATTTAGTTCCCCTATTATTTCGCTATAACTTGTTTACTAATTAAAGTCACTCACTGACTAACTGCATGCCGATGTTCCGCCCAATAGGGCAGGCACATTCGACAGGGCTATGAAAAATCCTGTAACGTTTTTCCAACAAACGATCGATGACAACATCCGAGAACCCAAATCACTCACGTTTTGTGGTTTTTTTCAAATCCACCTCGTTGCGCAATTTTGGGGACTCTCCGCTGCTAAGAACGCGAAATCCGCACTCAACAAACTGCTGACTCTTCCTAAATGGAGAGATGTACCTTTCCACTCTGTAGTTCTTTGCCTCCAGCTTCAGACATTCTTCCACTAGCTCATTTAACGCATCGACAACCGCAAGTTGGCGCTGTAGAATGGCAACAAGTTACAGCACACGATATCCACCTGAGTCTCCTCAGATAGACCTATATAACGTCTAAACAAAGCCTGCATACAAATCTGATAATCCACACTGAATTTCTGAAGTACTTTGCGTTCTTTCCAAGATCTCTCTAAATAACATGTTAATCAGGTGGTTCAAAATGGATGCGCAAAAAATCAAACAAACCCTTCCAATCGTGAAATCTGTCTTTTTTGGCCCTAAATCAATTATTCAGATCTTCATCGGTGAAAAGATATATTGCCGGATCAAAAAGTTGTTTTCCCGAGACGTTGCGAACCTTGCAAAGTTCAATAACCCTTGTGGAGATAATTTTTTCATATCCCCGGTATTTTCAGATTCCACTTTCCAGTGTTTTTTGCCTTTGGAGATGGGACAGTTTGCCAAAAAAGAAAAATGGGTAAATCGCCTCAAGCTATGCACAACATTATCAGGGGACGGATGTTCTAACAAATCCTCAGCAGTCCTGAAAGTGACGAATTAATTCAGGGTTTCACCTGGATGTACTTTTCAAAGAAACTAAAGTGGTCAATACCTCGACTAAAATTCGACTCTTACACTCTACTCTTCGTTCGTTAAACTGGAGACAGGGATTCGATTAATGCCACTGAGAAGATGGACCAATGTCGACTAGATAGAAATAAATTAGTCTGGACCTGCTCGCCAGCGCCTCAAGGAACTTACAAATTTGAGTTTTCTCGTCATTAAAGGAAAATAAGCGCACTGATCTTTTCAAATTCTAAAAAAGAGCGCAAAACGGATCTGAGTTCATCCACGGTTTTACTGTCATCACCAGGAACACTACCAACTTATGGATCAGCATTTCCATTTTAAGGTAACCTATATTCATTTTATAGTCCATCGTACTTCCGAGTACATACAATCAGGTATTACCAACAGAAAATATATATATTTACAATAAACAAGGTAACAGTCAGCAGCGAGGTAAGCAATCAAATATATAAATATATCCAATATATTAACCAATAAACTCACTAATAATTTACCCTTATTGGATCTAGATAAAATATTAAGGTAATTTGTTTAGTCACCGATAAGCAAATATACGGTAATGAAAGCAATCAAATATAGTAATAAATCAAATCTACTACACCGTAAAGCAAGTAATAAAATATATCTGGTCACTAATGACAATTCAAACCTAAGACTACTTACTTAAAAAGACAAAGTCTGTCATTCATAATTTTCTAGAAAACTGCATCGTATACCACAGACTGTGACGTGCGTATTTATCAATGAAACTGTGGTACAGAAAGTGGCTAGTGGGTAAACAAACATAGGCGTAGCATTTTAATTTTTCGTAATTTTTTTCTTTCACCAAAATTCAAGTCTAAATTGATTACGCAAATCTAAAAATGGGAATTTGTGGGTCGTTTATAGAGTTCGATTCTTAAATTAAATCTGGATATTGAAATATTGGAAAATTTGAGAACGAAAATTTTCAAGTTTGGAAACGAATTTTTTAGCACATAATTTAAATTTGATTGTCTTGAGTAGGTAGGAATGCTATTTAAATGTATTGAAAAGTCTTTATTAATATTTTTGAGGGATATTAAATTATAAAAGATTAAAAGTGTATAAAGTTCCATCACCATACCTGCAATTTTTTTTATTTGAATTATAACAGAAATCACATTTTTGCTTTTTTATTTATCATTTTCAATGTTCCCCCGGTTGCATCTTTGCGAAGGACTGTGAATTTTTATTAATTAAAAATTAAATATATTGCAATACACCATAATACTAAATCAAACCGTTCATTTAGGATAGTATATATATACTAACATACTTTTATCGTAATAGATGTAAAATGTTTTTAGCATTCTAATGGCGTTAAAAATGTTCCAATAATTAAATGGAGTAGGACTACTGATTTCGCTATTGAAAAATCAAAATAATAATCACAGCAATAAAAAAAACTCAAAAGAACAAAACAAAGCAAAGATAGAGATTAAGAAAATACTAGGTAAAATTATTTTGGAACATTTTTGACAAGTTTTTTCCTGAAATTTAATTTTAAGTATACAACGCTTATTTAAACAATCTATTGAATAACTAATAAGTATACAAAAGTGTATTCATTTCTAAATAAGACAGCTATTGTAAGTAAACTTCTAACTCTTGGTTTCTGAGAAGATTCAAGCTTTTTAAGTTTCATAATGTATCCTGATTTTAAAATAATTTGTTAACACTAATTTTATTAATTCGGTTCCATGGCAATTTAACGGGACATCTTCATATATATTGGTCCTCAAACCAGTCCAGTAAAAGTAGATGGCAAGGTTTTAAAAGTATTTATAAGCAAATATACCATTCAGTTTTCACAAGTGTGTTTATAATTCGCGCACAAGCGACTGGACTGGACTCGTCAGGCGGTAGGACTCGTCAGGCGGTAGGACTCGTGTAGACGAAAATATCAATTATGCTAGATTAGTTTCATTTTTGATTTGCAGATATAATAAACTTGTAAAGTGTTATTAGAAGCTAATTGTCATCTACTTGTACTTGAACTAGAAACACATGCATTATTTTATTGCTTTGTATGGTCCTCGAGGGACGGCCGGACGGCAATGAAATGACAGTTAATACTCACCGATGACACAAAAGTTTTGGAAAATTCCGACTTGTTTTCTTGCAAACTCTACAATGATGAACCATGATAAAGTATTAAACACTGATTTGCCTCAAAAAGTCTTACAAAGCACTAAAGAATACCACAGGATAGTAATAAATTCAAAACATGCCGTTTTACTACGACTAATACGCTATGTTGTTATTCGGCCGGAATCGGCCGAAACTAGACGAGACGTAGCCGAAGTAGACGAGGCAGCCACGCGGCATTGCCACTTTTATTTATAGAAATTCTTCGCATGCTTGATGACAATTTTTAAAATTCTAAAGTAGGTAATTACGTATGTTTCTTTTGTTAACTAACGTAGATTTAAATTAGGTATTTATAGAATAACAAATGTAACATGGTTCAATAAATTTAAAATAGTAAGTGCT
Source organism: Pissodes strobi (assembly GCA_016904865.1). NCBI lineage: Eukaryota > Metazoa > Arthropoda > Insecta > Coleoptera > Curculionidae > Pissodes > Pissodes strobi. The sequence continues at coordinate 31,805 of MU187061.1, forward strand.
ATTTACAAACAAAATATACCTACTTGAAAGTTAAATTCACTGATTAATAAGGAAATCTGGCAAACATGCTCTTGTACCACAGTGTGTGTTACAATGCGATCTAATTTGTGGTACATACAAAAAGTAAATAAATGTATCTTTATTATTTTATTTTATCTAATATTCAAACTATCAACAATGTATGAATATTATAAATTTGAATTGCTGGACATGCTAGAGCAATAATCAGTTAATGAACTTTTAATCGGTTCATCAAGTACCGACTATTAGTTTAAAGCAATCCTAAATGGCTCTTAAATTAGCCGACACGTTGGTTAGATGCTTAAAAATTTGCCTTACACGTTGGGCGTCAAAATTTTGGGTAGACGATGGAACGCCAAAAATTTGCCACGGTCTTTGTTAGCATCGAACTTTATTTATTTGTTTTTACCTCAGATTGGAACAAACTGAGAGTGAATAAAGTTTAGTTAAAAAAATTTAAATATGTGTAGGCCAGAACCAGTAGAAAGGTTGAATTTATTAAAAGGCCACTTACTTGTAGATGGCACCAAAAATCAAAAGAGATGTAATTTTGAACACTTGTTAATAAAAAGGTATATTAGAACAAAACTCAATTAAAGTCGGTTAACGGTTAACTGTTATGCAAAAAAAATGTATCTGTTAAGATACATAACAGTGTTACTAATAAAAATAAGTTAACCAATGGCGGTACGATAAATAATTTATCGGTTATGCAACAGGTCAAATAGACAATATAAAAATGCCAGTAACTGCCCGTGATAATACAAGTAAAAAGGCGGTATCCAATTATTACTGTTAATCACATGTTATAAAACAAGTAACGTCAGTAGCTAAATTACCAAAACATGATCATGTTCCGTATACACTTCTTGAGTCCACTAGGAGGTAATATCAACTAGTACAGATTACAATACGGTAAAAATACCCGTGAAACCGAAAATACTATGTTCTAAAACGCTATTATACGAATAGTTAATTTGATTATTAAATAAACTTTAGAATTGTCTTAAGTCAAAGAGGAACCAAATTAGAGTTAAAGTATTTAATATTAAATATATGCAAAGCGAAAAAACGGTTTAGATGTTGACTATACGGCAGTAACGAGTAATTAAAATATATAGATATCTATCTGCTAAATATATTTTTTCCTAAGTTGATTATAATAAAAGCCAAGGTTTATTTTTCAAAAAATAGGACATTTTATAATTATTTTTATAGAATTTCATCCAGAAAATTTCAAAATTACTATCCATTAGCGGTCCCTATTATCAAAGAATATTCTACTACGATTAGAATATTCTTTGCTATTATATCCCTGTAGCGGCTACAATATAATTTCACAATCGTGACTTCACATGATAAACCCTAAACCCCTAAATTCTAGACTGCATTCGAACCACGTCCAACCTGCTTAAACATTTATTTAAAATTCCAGGAAAAGCGATTTCATTTATCAGAATGTGCTTTTTATTGGTGCTGAATTCGCTGTATAAATCGGGAATCCATGACTGACTATTTAGTAGGTCGGGAGCGAGTGGCATAAAGAATGGCCCCGAATAGAAATATTTATGCCGTAATGGTTTATACGTGAATAATATGAAGTAGAATTCATATCATCTTTGTTTGAAGGTGATAGAGAATGTCACGTTACTTACTGGAAGATTCTTGGACTTATAACCATTATCTTTATTGACTGACTGCTCGTTATCAAGTGGAACTAAAACTAACCCTAAGACTACTCGCTTATATATTAGCAAAACAAAACCGGAATATTTAAATCAACAAAAACACTGTATATATGAAATCCCGTGTGAGGGTGGTAAGTCATACATAGAAGAAACCAAGCGTCCATTGCAGATACGGGGTTCAACAACATAGCACCAATTCCATGACAGGAGTAAACATTGAAATCTGTACTTTCAGAACACGCTTGGTCGGAACATCACAGTATATTGTGGTTAGAAGCTAAAGTTGTGCACAATGAGCAATATCGGAAAAAGTGAAAGTTTAAGGAAGCCGTCTTTATTGGAAACAATACCGGCGTCTTCAACAACGAGTTTGGACGTCGCGTCGCTCCGGTCTGATACCGACGAACCGGTGAGCAGAGATAGGACTGCTCGAAGCTTTCTGTATAAGAAAACTCAATAAAGACAATGGAAGTCCAAGAATCTTTAGTAAGCCATATTAGGTCAAAGAGGAAGGTATCCTCCTCACGTGCCGTCTCTTCTAAAAAACCTCAAGTTGTCAACCACGTTTTCCCTCTTCTACCTTCTTTTCGCTTGTCCTGGATAATTACTTGTAGTAAAATACTTTCCTCCTCGCACTATGCGGCTTAAATATTACAGTTTTCTTACTTTAATAATAATGTTCCCCTCTTTATCTATGCCTACTGTATTTAACACTCTTGTCTATTGTGACACGGGCGCTGTAAGATTCTTCTGTTGTGTGACCCTAGTTCAAATGATTCCAATCGCCCAGTGTCAGATTTTCATTCCATAGAGCAATATTGACAACACATAGAACAAAAGTTTGATTTTTATCTCTTTGGGTTTCGGCTCTCAGACCTAGTCCTTGCTCTCATTATCTACTCAAGTTTTCCCGATACTGATACTTTTCCTCACTAATTTTAATCATTTAACCAATCTGTAGTAGATCTTCTAGACGCCGTGCTTATAATATTGTTTCGTTGGCAAAACCTAAGGTATTAAGCGATCTGGAATTGTCAGTTTCTTCTGTTACTGCTTTGACTGTTATTACCTCCAAATAAAAATTAAATAGCATCAGGAAAATTAGACAACCCTATATGACACCTCGTCGTATTTTTTCTCTTCTAGAACCTCGTTCCATTATTGTTGTAGTCTAGTTATTATAAACGTGGCTAATAAGTTCTTCTTTCTGAGAAGTTGAACAAAGCGATTATGAATCCATGACCTTATTGTAATCCAGAAAACGTCGCGTAATAGTTGGTTAACTTTCATGCATCTCTGTATTAGTGAATCACAAGAGAATTAAGCATCCCTGAAGCTTCTTCAACATATAATCTTTCCTGTCCTCACTAATTAATGCTTCAATTGAAGAACAATGGGTTTTAGAGTGATTCAGGTTATTTTTCGAGGGTTTCTGTTATGGATACTATTTCTGGATTATTGACGATCTCACTGCGTCCTTGACACTTTATAGCGTCAGATTTAATAACACAAAATTAACTGATGTTGGCATTTTTATGTCCAGGCAATTGAATTCCCTACTTATTGACGGTTAGCTTAAATTGAGGCCCGTCTACTTAATATTTCAAAGAAATATTTCTAATGGTTATACAGATGTGGAAAATGTCGTTCCATAACCTAGTAATTAGTCAGAAATGTTGAAAATCAGAATGCAAAGCATCTAACAAACATAGATGTTGATTCCTCACTTCGCTCATCGTAATATACGCCACGCCTCCAGCAACCACAATGTGTCAGTCATCAAAAGACGAGCGAGACACAAAATTAAGCAACACCATTTGCAGACGGATGATACATTGTGGCAGCTACGGGCACTATGGATAAACGGAGTGAGGATTTTCAACTTTTATAACTCATTAATAGGCTATGGGCAGACGAATACTTTCCACACAGGCATATATAGAATCCATCGGGGTGTTTACGGGTGCAATTAAACTATGTGTTATGGTTTTAGTAAGCCTGCTCATAAATTCTTTCCAGTTTGCTGATCACTTTCCAGAAGAGGGCGTTATGGCAATGACACCCACACTAAAGGGAGATCCTATGGCACTCGACGAGCGGTGTGTTTGCGAAGATAGTGATTGGCACGGTTCTTGAACAGCTTTAGGTTGTAATTTGGGGGAAACAGATGCCCTAAGAGTGAATTCCACAGCGATGCAGTGCGTGAGACAAAGGAGTTCGTGAGTCGTGACTGTCTGACAGGCTTTGCTGGGGCGTGATGAGGCGGGTCAAATCCTGGTAATATCTGCCGTGAAAATATCTGTAAAACAGGGATATCTCGACCACACGTCTGCGGTGTTCCGATTGACGAGGATCAAGGAATGGTCGATCCCGCCATAATGATGTCAGAGCCCGCGTATTGGCTGTCTTGGGAAATGTGACTGCTTGGGTCTTTGCTGCAGGACCAAATTTTTCTCGCCCCAAGTTCGCACTTTCTCCAGATCTTCATTAATTGTTGTAATCTTCTCCTGTCTGCGGTGATAAGTCTCAGTCGCTGGTAAAGGTTTTTTTGATCTAAATTGCGAAACAAGGGTATTGTCATCTGCAAAACTGTAAATAGGATTATTGGTTTCGGTCATCAGGTCATTAATATAGATGAGGAACAGAGTTGGTGAAAGTATTGCGCCCTGAGGCACACCCGCGTTAAGGGCGAATGTGTCTGAGATGTGTCCATCAACTGCAACGTGCAGAGATCGGTTCTTAAGGATACTGGCAAGCCAGCTGTAGAGAGGCTCGCAGTCCGAAAGACGGCAGTTTGTTGAGCAATCCGTCATGCCAAACTCTGTCGAATGCCTTCGAAATATCCAACGCAATCGCTCGAGACTCTCCGTAGTTCTCAATTGCCCTACTCCATATATGAGTGACATAGGCCAATATATCTTTGCGAAAGCCGTATTGATTGTCGCTGATTATTCTGTTGAGTAGTTGCTGATTGACTACACGTTCCATGACTTTGGAGATTATGGGAAGCAAGGAATTTGGCTATAGTTTGAGGGAGTGGTTTTCTTGCCTTTTTTGGAACAGGTTGCACTCCAGCGACTTTCCAAGAAGATGGGTAAATCCCTTTTCAGTAAGAAAGAGAAAAAAGTATGGAAAAACGGGTGCTAGTTCGTTGGTGCAGTTCTTTAACACGATGGCAGGTATTCCGTCCGGTCCTGATGCCTTTTGCGTATCTAGTTCTTTGAGGATTTTATGAATATCACGGTGATGAAACTTAACTTCTGCCATGGTAGTGTTGATGTTCGATATGGCGGTGAGATTGATATTTAGTACATTTATTATTCGATAAGATCATCGTTAACCCAAACTAATTTAATCTACTTTTCACAATTCGACCTCTGGAAAACATCCTGCATATCCATCGCCGCCTCGTCTTATCACTCTCAGTTCGGAATTGATGAGCAAACAAACTTTTTTCCGCCAGCTCATCCGGTTAATACATTCGGTCCCTCGCCCCTCGATCCCCAACTTCCGAAAGCTGACATTTCAGGTAAGGCTCCATTTAAACCCGATAAATGCACTTCGAACTCCCGGCACATCGTCGGAAGGGCATCGAAGACACGCGAAGGTCGCCAGTGACGTCAACGGCCCTAATGAGGCGAAAACGCGATCCAACTGACTTTGAACTATAAATTTGTGTTCTGAAAGTTAAAAAAGGAATGCTGATAGGTATCAGGTGAAAGTAATTGGCTTTGTTTTAGCGGAGATTTATAGGGTATACAGGGTGATAGAAATTCGAGTGTATACAAGGTGATCTCGCAAAGGGTATACAGGGTGATAGAAATTCGAGTGTATACAAGGTGATCTCGCAAACCGTAACAGATTCAAAGTTATAGTTATGGACCGAAATTCGTCAAGACTAAAACGAATTTTATAATAAGCTATGGTATTCAACAGACCTACAAATAAACAACCTGAAAATAGTGATGTCGTAGTGTACAAATAAGTCCGCGATAACAAATAACGGCAAATCTAAAAATGAAACGATAATTAAATCACATTGCCATATCTAAAGCCAATGAGTTGAGTGGAAGAAACTATAGAAAAAGGAAGAAACATAACTTGCTGGAAGCATTACTTTAAGCTCAGAAAAGAGAAGCATAGGCTACATTTGCGGCTCGACTGCAATGCCATTATAGACGGAGAGCCAGCGCCGAAAAATTTTTCTGAATTTATTAAAGTCAGTTTTTTGACAGTAGATTATAGCAGTTGTGTACATACTGCGGTCAGTCAAGCGAAACTCAGAACAGGGAATTAGCGTACGTTGTCAAAGTTGTCAAGATTACTTAGGAAATGCAACGAGTTTACTAAAGCTGAAAATCGTTATACACATTATATATTACATATAAATAACAGTGATGTTAGTCAGTCAGTTGTATGGCGGAACCGAGCTGTTCAGCCAGCCCCAATATATGTAAAAAAATAAACTACCTGCAATTAATTTACTAAACTCCAAAATTGTTCCAAGGGTGTAAAATCTCGTATTAATCATAAAAAAATATATTCAGTCAACTATCTTGTGGGACAATACCCGTCAGTCAGCAAAAAATAAATAAATATTTCGATTGCGCGAGGGACCTCACAGGCGGGCGCGGCACTGCGCGCCGCCTCGCTCTTTTCGTGTTGACTAACTTTGTTTTAAACTTTTGTAATTAATCAAATTTGTGTTTATTACATGGAATAAACCATTATGAAATAAATATTGAAAATTTTAAAAACCCAAGATATTTTATTTAGTTTGTATTATTATTTTGATATTAATAGGTATTTCAGACGGAAAAGGACATTTATTTTAAAATAATAATACTAGGTATTGACAACACTACTTTATTCATCAATCATAATCTTGGTCTGAATTGGAACAAATATTAGCCGGTTTGCCGATGGACCGCTATACCAGATGGTATCGACAGCCTCGCAATGGTGTTGACACAAATCAATAGTTAATTCGGTGGAATATAAACCCCATTAATAATTCGCGAGCAGATAGAGTTCTTGATAAAACTCATCTATGTTTATTTTCGCAGTACCACCTCGCCATCGAAAATGTTATCGCTAAGCCAACTCTCAACCAAGATCACACAGCACAATACTTCAGGTCCATAAGCTTAGTGCTTAATCCACCAACATTCTGGTAATACACACTTGCCCCACGTTTTTTGGGGCCTAACAACTCTTCTGGACACCATTCAAATACTTAATAACTCAATTTTCTTCCCCTTCTTCTTTTTTGTCAATTTCCGCATACGCAGTGCTCAATTCATTCCTCTGAAATTTTGTTAGGTTAGCACTCACTTTAAAGCTAGATCCCACCACTTTCTTTTTCTCTCAAGACACTCCCTTGCTCTAGTAACTCTTAAACTCAGAAAAGTCAAAAATATCATCTGAATCCATTATCTAATGGTGTTATGGTACCTATTTATACTTAATCATTCAGAAATATGCTTACTGGGAGGGGGGGCAAATACGTTAAAATCTATCAGTTCCTATGCTTGTCATTGTATTAGATCCCCAAGCAGATCCCTATAAGCTTACTATATAACAACAGGCATCTATTTTATTGGACCTTACAGTAGTTCCCAATATTCAAAGTGTTTTAACGTACCAGTACCAGTAACAGAAGCAGTGGCCCCTAGCGGGCCTTGTACTTAGCCCGCATTGCAGAACTTCCAGGATGACGGTCCTCCCTAAGAAAGCCCGCATCTCCTTAACACGCCGCACTGAATCTGGCTTGATCGACGTCGCGCCAAGGATTCTGGGTTTTGCCCACGCGAAGGCGGGGCATTCCGTAAGTAGATGGTATGGGGTCTCGTCAGCCTCCATGCACTGTCTACACTCCCTCTCCTGCAATCAGAGCCAGGTGCCGTCTAAGCCTACATTGCCCTGTGTAGAATCCTACCAGGGCGCTGCACTCCTTCCCAGTTAGGCACAACAGCCCCGTGGCGAGACTCTTCGCGGGCCGATGTATCATGTGCCTCGTTTGTCTCATCCCCGGAGCCGTCCGCCATACCTCTTCCGCCCGACCCTCCGTCCAGGCCTCCAAGGCTCTTTCGGCGAACAACTCTGGGCGTATTAATAAAGATAAATTTGATCATCGATTTTTTTAATGGCTAGCTGAACTAACATAACAAGCTTTTTAAAAGTCATCACATATGGAAGAGAAATTATTTCCATGAATTCGTTGATTGTAATCCTTTTAAAATAGTGTTTTTTAGAGAACTAAAATGGTGATTAGTAAAATGGTTGCTACGGATATCGTATCATCCGCAAATTATGTCATAATGCCAGATTTAACACAGCCGAACAAATTATTTATAAACATTGAAATCAATTGGTTTCAAACGAAGCATGAAAATTTAACGCACTTTTGTCTATTTATTTAATGAAAACTAAACCATCACTATAAAACCTAAATTCAATTTTGGAGTTTAAGAAATTAATTGTAGGTAATTTATTTTTTTACATATATTAGGGTTGACTGACCAGCTCGGTTTCGCCATTACATTACTGTTATTTATATGTAATATATAATATGTATAACGATTTTCAGCCTTAGCAAATTCGTTGCATTTCCTAAGTAATCTTGACAACTTTGACAACGTACCCTAGTACCCTGTTCTAAGTTTCGCTTGACTGACCGCGGTATGTTCATGTACACAACTACTGTAATCAACTGTCAAAAAACTAGCCTTAGTAAATTCAGAGAATTTTTTCGGCGCTGGCTCTATTACGTTCCTGCGTAAGGGTACGAACATAGTGCACCGCTTCTCGCTTCTCGCTAGCCGGCATTTTCTTTACCCGCTTGGTCAACCTGCGCGATTGTAGCAGGTGATGGTCATATAGCACCGCTTGCGTGAGTGTCTCGCTTCAGTCGCTTCGTCTCAGTTGGCATCTTGGAGCTATCTCGTGAGGACCTGTTATGAATTTTATTAGCCAGCGATAATGTTTCTAATAAATTAAAACAAGAAAGTACAACTCACGTTCATGAAAATAATAGGTCTCGTCCAGAAGTTGGTGAATACCATGCCCCAGATAACCCAACTACAGATCCGAAAGCGCATGAAATATCAAATCTCGTTTTATGACGCGTCTATCAGCGGAGTTGAATTGCCCGCACAAAGTAGTTTTAAACCTGCGACTGGCAATTAGTAAAAGACTGGCCGCACCAATAACCAATTTTATTTATGTATATGTGAGTTGGTATATTGTGCAACAAGTGCTGAAAATAAGACTTTTCTACACCAATGAGACAGTTTGGTGACACGAGCCGTAGGCGAGTGTCGTAAAGCCTCATAAGTGTGAAAAGTCTTTTCAGCACGTGTAGCACACTATTTTTCTACGACTGCTATATACAAGGTGCCCCACTGGGAGTGTGGTAGAATTAGCATATTGTGCAACAAGTGTTGATTATGTCACTCGCCTACGGCTCGTGCCATCAATCTTCACACTCGTGTGAAAAGTGATTTTCACACGCGTTCCATACCATACTTTTCCTACGACTGCAAATAATATTGATATTATATATTATAATATTTATTATAATATAATATATCAAGCATCATGTCTTTAAATTAAAATTTATTGTTTACAAAGATCATATATACACTTCTACAGCAATTTGTGTAACTAGTTGATGAGTAGGTATTGAGATGCCAGGGCTGGGACAACGCCCTACCCGGGGCGCCCTTTTAGGGTTTCGTCCCTCATTCTAGGGTTTCGCCCTTAATTTTTGGAGTTATTCTTTTCATAACTTTGGAAAAAGGCGCCATTCCCTCGGGGGACCCATTTTTTACATATTCGGAAAAGAGAGCATACGGGGATGAAACCCTAAATTGGGGCTCCTTGAGGCCCATAGCCCTGAAATGGGGCCCATTTTCCACAGATTATAAATGGGGCCCTCGGTGGGCGAATCTTTTGAATGGGGCCCCCAGTGTGGGAGCCTCATATTTGACACATTTGGAAAAGGGCCCCCCTGGGGCTAAGCCCTAAAAATGAGGCCCTAGGGGGGGGGCGAAACCCTAGAATGGAGCCTATAGTACGGGAGCCATTTTTTACAGATTTAGGAATGGAGCCTCCGGGGCGAAGCCCTAAAATTGGGCCCCAAGCTTCAAAAGGGGGCCCCTGGTATGAGAGTCCCTTTTTCTACAGTTCTACAAAAAGGGTCTCCTGGGGGGTGAAGCCCTAAAATTGGACCCCCGTTTTTAGAGATCTGGGAATGGAACCTCTGAGGGCGAAGCTCTAAAACGGAGACGAAGCCCTTTAATCTAAATACCCGAATAAGCGTGTGAAAAGTATACTTTGCACACGCCGTTTGCAAAGTATACTTTTCACACGATGTTTGAAATGTCCAGTTTTCAAGAGCAGTTGTTAATGTGTTTTTGTCTATTTTCAGGGCAGAAAAATATATAAATAACTTGCTTTGAAATGTAAAAATCACAAGACATACCTTTCTCGGTGTTTAGGGCACCTGAAAAAAGATTTATCGCCAGTGCTTCTGTTTGAACAACAGAATACAGGCAGGTATAACCAGGTATGTCACTACCACATTTAAACTAATTTTATAATTTAATTTAAAAAATAAGATTGAACATGACTCCGTACTATTCCGCTTGTGGTTTTGTTGCGACTTAGAACGCTTTTTCCATACGGGCCCGCACTAAACTGTAGATAGCCAAAACCTGTTCAACCCATCTCCGACCATGAGTCATTCGCTGCGAAGTTTGTTTCACGCTTTTAAATTGCGGCTTACGCATCTGTTTTGGGTTATCTGTGACCATACTTCAATCGTTTGTCCCATATCATTTTTTAAAAGCACATCCGAAATTAAAATATCTTTATCAATTTCCATCCTACGGATCTTAGCTTTGTAATCAATGTTTATAAATATTTAATAATTGCTTAAATGACAGAGCAACAAACTAGAACAATCCAGCGTATTGCACATCAAATGATATCAAACACCGAGCGGGTTAAGCGTTATGCGAGAAAAAGAAATAAAAATTCATTCCGGTAAAAGCTGATTAAGCAGGTTGAAACAGATTACAGGCGCACTATGGCCACGCGCTACCATTACTTTATATATTTTTGTATCGCTAGTCTGCCGCGATGAAACGAGAAGCGAGAAGCGGTGCACTATGGACGTACGACATGGATGAATCGAAACATTTGTATATCCAGATAGTTGATGCCCTTGTGTTGTTAAATAAATTAAAAGCACTGTGCGACTTAACTAAGAATACTTGGGCCTTACGAGACGCATTGAATTTCATAATGGGCGGAGTATTGTGTACAAGCGATAATTTTCGAAAAATATACGGTAATTTTGACAATTCCGTATTCACTTATGCTTATTTCTACCAGAATTAATAACTTTTTATCTTAAACCTAGCTTCAAGTTACTTATTGAACTGACGCGGTATCAACTTTTCAAGGATGAAGAGCTTGAGAATGCCAATCATTTTACAGAAAGTAGGTAACTATAATAGCTCGATATAATTACACTACTCGTTGTACTATCGAATTTTAACTGTGCTACTGTTTTTTCATTTTTATACACAAATAATAGATGTTAGTACACATCAACCGTTAGAAATTCAAAGACGTTAATTGACTATTACTCAGTTATCTTTAAACACAAATTAAGATTATGATTATTTTTGTGCAAACACAGCAGTATGAGGGCAAATCTCGAAAAAATGGACGGAAGTGTGAAAACCGGATGTGACATCATAACCATGCGCAGTCTACTTCAGCGCTTCCTTGTAAAACGACTAGCGGATAAAGACAGCTTGCAAAATATATTCCCGACTAGTCGGAAGGCATCGGGTGTTTTCGTTAGATTGCGTTCCTATTTTACCTATGTCTTTATGATACAATGAATTGCTTACAAGTGCTCTGGTGGTTCAGTAGTTACGATCGCTAGACCTCTGGTTCGGCGGCACGGGTTCGATTCCCGATGGTGTTTGTTTTTTTTCATTTTCTTGAGGTTATATTTGTAAAAAGTTTTTTTCTTGATTTTTGGGCATGCCTTGGGATAGTTTTGGTTAGTTTTTGTTCGGTGCGCCCCTGTAGCCAACGGAGGGCTATGCGTGAAGTGTAATATTAGACGCATTCTAATGCAAACGCTACAAATGTAAACATTAAACAACGCACGTCAGGCGGTATCTGTGACGGGAATGCGTTTTGCAAGCTATCTGTAACAGTTAATGTAAATCGTGTTCTTTGTAACGCCAGAATATAGGCAACCAATTCTAAATAAGTGGTTGCCTATATTCAAGCGTCACGCGGCTTAAGGTGGCATTAGATTTTCATGTCGATGACGTCGATATAGGATATGTTTACACATCAGTCAGTGTCTCGTTTCATGTTTTGATGTCTCTGTTACCACCTCGATCACATAACTAGGACATCTTCCAGTGACATCAGACATCTCCGGCAATGCCATCCAGGAAGCACGGAGAAACCTCAAGGTAGTGAATCAGCGTACAGAGATCACCAACAATATTACACCATAATTTTATTACCCATCCAAACTTTGCCAGAGGGAGATTGAAGTAAAAGCATTGTTTGTTGAAATTGTCAATATTGTTACTTTTTTTCCATGGATTCTGACAAAAGTACAACTTTTACTATTTTAAAATAATACTCTCTTTATTCTCTATCACTGTATACAATTAAACACACTAAACTACGCTTATAACTTTACAACTAATAGATCTTTGCAGTTCAGAACTCAATGATTAGCTAACTGCAACACGCGTCCTGTGCGCTATTTATATCCAGTCGAATAGATATCGGGACTATCCGGGAAGCCTTCGCGCCGGTTCTCCATTATTCTCGGCCAGGCCGGACTATATCGGGAAAATAACAGAGTATCAGGAATCTTCTCGATAGGTGATGATTCATGCGGAGATAACGTAGACGCGACAAGATAGTTGTATAGGGTAGTCCAAAAACATACAGATGGTCGCTAGCCGTGACAATATCTTATTCTCAACTCTAGCGCAGCTTCATTACATGGAAATAAATATTGACAGCATGCTTGATAAAATCAATGCAAATTAAAATTAATAGTAAACATTATTAACAAACAGTTTCTAAATAGTAACAAGAGATAACCTCGTTTTTTTGACTAGTATTATAATAATCGATGATTCGGCCTTAGCTTTGAAATGTTTTAGCTTGAAAGGGATTTACGTACTAGAAAAAATATTATTACAATTATTAACAATAAATAAATAATTATTTTCTTCAAACGTCAGTAAATCCATCATTACTCGACTGTGTAGGCGGCAGTGAAGTTTCGCTTTTCCTCCGCCGGAGCTTTACTTTTCACTTTTCCGCCGGCGGAGGTAAAAGTGTTGTCATATCAACTAGATACAATACAAACAAACATCAAAATAAGCGTCAACAACTCAAGAGTTATTAAACTAAAATTTGTATTTATCACTCAATTTGTGACTGCATTTCTAAAAATCACTAATTTAGGAACAGATTGGTTATTATTTAATCGAACTTACTCAATAACTGCTTATCAATACGGAATTCAAACGCAATCGAAAACGCAATTTTAAAAAAATAATTATTGTTGACAGTGTCCACTGACAGCTTTATATGACATTATTATAGCAACAAACTGAGCCTATTCACCGACACCGCACCGGTCTAAGCCGCCTTGCGAACCAACTTATCTTTAATAATAATTATTATTACTATTAAAAAGCGACGTTTTTGCATTAATTTGTCGACATTTGAAGAAAAAACAGCATATTTTATTTGGAGGAAAAGTTACTTTTCATGGCTTGCTCTCTATTACCAGCCTCACTCCGTTCGGCTGTTAAACACGAGCGCGCCATGAAAAGTATTACTTTTCCTCCATATAAAATAATATACTATTGTCCTTGTATTTAATATTCGACGTAATAGTTTTATAAAAAATAGGATGTGCAAATATTGTAAACTACAAATCGTATTAACTAAAAAAAAACTTGATGCTTGATCTTGAAGCATAATTATTATGATTATTATTTAAACATGTTTTAAAAACAATCAGTAAACTTTCAACGAATTTTAGTATAAAAGATCGAGCGGACCGAGTAAACGACAACTTGGTTCAGTTCGTGGATCCTTTAGGGAGCGTTCTGGCAACAAGTCCATCTAGAGCTATTTTGTACCTTGACGGAAAAGGCTCTTGGGTGTTCAACCAGAGTTATTTGGGACCTTAACGGGAAGGACTCTGGGGGGTTAAACTCTCTTTTGCATTTTGTTCCTTTACGGGAAATGCACAAATAAACTTCTCTTAGAACACGTCAGTTAAAAGAATAATAAAAAATAAGTTAATTAAAGTCAGATCTATAAAGTAACCCAAGCAACTCTCCCAGCATCAACATAATTTAAAAGTATTTCAAGGAAGCCTCAATTTGTCTCATGAAACCGAACGGGTCGCGTCTGATAAGTCTTCAACGAATAGTCATGCGTTCCACGCTCCTCTGGTAAAATATGTTTAAACATAGTTAGCAACCTAAGTGCAAACCTTCATGTATACCAAACCTGGGCAGTAATACACATATCTTTAGTACGAAGCGAGTTTTTGTCCTCTGTCATCATCATCATCTGCGCTACGCACCCTGCAAGAGCAAAGAGGATCACCACAAGCCATAATCTCTGCCACACGTGATGGTTAGCGCTCAAGTCCTCTTTGACAATATTTATGAACGCGCTGACATTATCAGTTTCGTCTTGAGATTTTACACAATAATAATCGTCAATTGCAATATTTCCTTGCACAATATCCGCTCGGCCCATTCGTAGATTAAATTACTTTACCCTTTAAATGCCTATTTTTTATACATTTATCGGGTAGCAAATGACCCTCGTTTGATTATGGTGAACTAGGACAAAACAATCTAATCATCGACAAAAGGATTGATCTAAACCGTTTTGCGTAAGACGAGCAAATAAATTTCACCCGTCGATTTCATTCATAGACTTCAGACCGAAAACATTAGGTAATTTTGCAATAATTTACAGGCGAAAAGGCCAACATACCATTTGCAAATCCCTTGATATCGTCTTTACTTCGGCAAGTTGCCGAAGCCCAGGAATCATTATTGGACCTCTTAGTGTATGTCATTTCAGGGAATCTCTACATCATTGATATAACTGCCCGTTCTTTTCGCCTGTTACAGCACCCTTGAGACCAGATTGTAGCTTGGTAGGTTATTTTCCTTTGAATCCGGTAATAAAAATTCATTTTATAGCTCTGACGTTACTCTTCAGATCACAAAACAACATCGAATCAAAGAAGAGCAACTGTAGAGAAGCGACATTTAAAATCCGGTGTTCGAAGTTGCGGCATTACGAGCCAGCTTATACAATTAAAGCGACGACTTATAAGGAAGCATATAAGACACATTTTATTACCGGATTCAAAGGAAAATAACCTACCAAGCTACAATCTG
>MU187061.1:47112-72169 GCA_016904865.1 Pissodes strobi
TTATTTTTTTTGTTATTCGGATTAATCAAATGTTTGCTTACATTGCTTCTCGTTTGGGGTAATGGCTTACGGAACTTTTTAGCGTTTCCCTCTTGTGTTAATAAACAGATATAGTGTTTGTACAAACAGATAATGGTTACAAATTAGTTCTGTACGTCCCAACCCATACAAAGAAGCTATTATACAGTTGCTTTCAAGATTCTTATTAATTTCGAAGTTAGTTTGGGTTTGTCTACCTGCACTTGTTGAAAAGAAAGCTAGCTATATATGTAGTTAGTTTTGGATTAATTTAGAGACATTTTAAGTGAATCCAGTCAGTGTTTAACAATACTGCACCCAGGATTCACATTCTCTTTAGTTTCGCTCCATAATTTTCCTTTAAAAGTTAGTGCTGTGTCGTCTGCATAAAATAATTTTTTATATTGCACCTAGTAGAAAGTTTATGTATGTTAAGAAGCCCAAGCGCTAGAATTGTACCTTGTGGGGCTCCAATTTTGAGTCTACGGTTCAATCTCAGAAATTGA
The DNA here is from genome assembly GCA_016904865.1 of Pissodes strobi. Taxonomy (NCBI): domain Eukaryota; kingdom Metazoa; phylum Arthropoda; class Insecta; order Coleoptera; family Curculionidae; genus Pissodes; species Pissodes strobi. The sequence goes on from MU187061.1 coordinate 47,637, forward strand.
CAGTTAACAAAAAATTCCAGAACTGGACCCCGAATTCCATAATCTGACAGCATCTCAAGGAGCTTTCTGTGCGATACGGTATCAAATGCTTTAGAGCGGTCAATAAAAAAAGAGATGTTTTCTTTTACTATCATTTAAGTTGATTGTAATTTCTGAGATAAGAGAGTACATAGCATCTACTGATTACGATTTCCAAAGAAATTAACCAGTAGGCCTTCAGACACTTCTCAAAAATATCAATATTTATTTGATTGGGCGATCGTTTTCTATTTTATTCTTTTCCCCAGCTTTATAAACCGGGTTAATGACGGATTCCTTTAAAAAAATGAGCAATTTGATTGAAGTTGATTGTGACACGATTTGTTACTTGCTTAACAAACGGTCCATATGCCAGGTTCACTCAGTGGTTTTAATTTTATTTAAAGGCGTGGTTCGTAGAGTCGGCAGGTAGGCGAAGACGCTACTAAATTTTAACTAGGAATATATCAATGTTTTTGCACACTGAAATTAGGGCAGTAAAATTCAGAAATAAAAGGTATTAATGAAACGCACTTTTGACAACTTACCAAAATAAACATCGAGGTTCCAATTGAACTATTTATTCAAATCTTAAATGCTTTCATAAACACTCTAAAGGAAATTAATTAAGCTGAGTATGGTATCGCCCATAAACTAATGAGAAGATTTATATATCGTCTTGATTATCAGACTATTAAATTAAATTAAACTAAAATTTTTGTCCTATTTCGTTGAGATTGTCTAATTCCTGTTTGGAACCTTGAATTCTTGACGTTCTGACTAAGCGCAGTTAGACACAAAGTACCAAAATTAAGCAGTATTTACTAGACAAAAACTAATCCAAATTAATCCCATGGCAGCGATGATATCATTATACCAATAAATAGTTAATAAAGATATACTAAATCAATGAATTAACTTATGATGTAAATGTATTTATATAGCCGGTAAGTATCTGCAGGAAAATACGAAGTGAGCTCAGTTCGTTACCTGAATTAAGGCGAAAAATTAATGTTGCAAATTGCAGTTATGTGAAACAATTTATTGCCCTGAGGCTTACAGCCAATTACAGTAACAATAAATCAATTATCACAACATTAGCAAAATACATTCTCAACTCTAGATAATGTCAGATGTGGTAATGAATAAAATAAGTATAAAGAATATGCGAAGCTACTATCACACCATGTGGTCGCATCACCTCGACAGAAGGGTTTATCTGGCTAAATGGAACCGGCCACACTCTAGGTCGGCATAGAAAAGGCCGCTGACGGATGCTCAGCCCCAAGGGAGGAAATTCTGCCACGGAAGGACATTCAGTCTCACGGAAGGTCCCTAGTTAAATTATAAATATTTTTAACTATTCAATATAGACACACTAACATGTAACAAATCTTTTTTTTTATAGGAAGAGTAGCTAGCCACACCATTCGTCAAACATCTTTATCGGAAAATACGGTCGATAATTTCAGAAAATACCCCTGGAATCACATTTGCCAATTAATCTTGCGACAAAATCAGACGGTAATTAGACCTGATGGTCGAAAGTAATAACGACAATTTCAGATATTGTATGCTGACCGTTTTTCACCTCCTACACGCTTGAATACTAGGACATAGAAGAGTATTTATTTTTTTCCCGTTTGAATGTCAATATTACTAAAATATTCATTGCAAAAATTCGCCATCAAAAACCGTGTGTTGGTAGCTGACAAGACCAAAGTTGAATGGATGAAGATACAATGGATTAGTTTTTTTACAAATATTTCAACAGCCAAATGGGAACCATGAACGAAGTTGATGTTAGTACTCTAATGGACCTAATGCAACTCTACCTCCCATTTGTCAAGAAAACTACTCCGATGATTTTACTGAAATTCCCAATGATGATGAAGATTTGCCTGTATAAATGAATCGTATGAAAATTTTTATTAATTTTACTTTCTTAGAAGCTCGGTTTTCTTATTTCAATAAAAAAATATATTTTTGAACTTCTCTCTTATCAACTTCTAACTTATGCTGGCCTACATACACATATTTTACATATGTTAGCTCACATGAAAAATGCAAAGTGGCCTAAGCTACATTTTTTTTTAATTGGAAAGTGTTTTGTCTTTTTGGGCACAAAACAGTATTTTAATTCTTATCTATCACCTTAATTTAAAAGGATAGCCTGCATTATGTTAAGTAAATAATATTTTGTGCCAAAGAAAACGAATAATTCAAATGTCATTATCTCATTTATTAAATTTTGGACTTAGGCCACTTTATCCGCCTCAGTTGTCTCTTCACATTCTGAGTTAAAAGCTTAGATTGGAAACCTAGTTAGCTCAGTCGAGACAAGATATATTTCTTGAGAAATTATGTTGAACACCACAGCCGAGACGCACTATAAGTTTTTTTTCTAGCACATACCAGTGATAAGGATGATAGGATTGAGATGAAAACAAATGAAGTGTTAATTAACAGCACATCGGCGCTACCACGATCAAACATATATTTACACTCTTTGGCCTAAGTTTCGCAAATTAAATACGACTCAAGTGATAAAAAGAAGAGGATAAACACGAACGGTGTTTAATGGATGAACATTACACTGCGAAAACCACTTTATTCTCGAAAAAGCTTTTATCATTTTTTTCATATGATCGAATAAGCTAATGTTAGGAAAAGTATATACATTTAACCCTTGTTTTTAGCACAGCTTATTCAATAACCAGCTACTCATCTTGCGGCGGCATCCCTTGATTTGGGAAAGTCAAGTGAAAATTTTAGAAGAGGGCCATGAGTTAATATTTTTTCTACGACTGCTATGAAAAGTGTCTAAAAACGCACGTCAAACAGGATCTGAAAATGACTAATTTCACATGATGTATGATACTACTGTGTGAAATTTTTTCACATAGGTTGGGTCTGGTTTGGCCAAAATGATGAATGTCACAAAAATTTTAATCAAGTAGCTCGTTATTTTCGGTTGCCTGATTACACTTATTTTAATTTCAACCTGTCATAAGTATTGTTAGAAAAAATTATCTTTTGCTGTGTAAAAATGGAGAGTGATAGTGAATTTGAATGTACACCGCCAGAAATAAAAGAGAAAGCTACAAGCGTCTCGCTAAATCTTTTGCCGGAAACTTCAAGATACAGGTACGAGACCACATACCAAAAATTTCAGGGGTGGAAAGCAAGAAACAATGTTAAGTCCTCTTCAGAAAATGTACTGCTAGTATATTTTGAAGAACTATCGACTACGTTGTGGTCGATATTTTCCATGCTAAAAGCTACCATAAAAATAAAGCACAATATTAATATTACCGATTATATGAAACTACAGTCGTTCCTAAAACGAAAATCAGAAAAATATGCACCAAAGAAGTCCAAAATTCTAACGGAGGAGGATTTTTCACAATTTTTCAATACAGCACCGGATCAGCAATACCTGCTAATAAAAGTACGTACTGAAAGCAAACTTTACAGTACAAAAAAGTTTCTCACCCGTAAACTTGCTAAAAGTTTTTAATTAACACATTTAATTTTTTAGGCTGCAGTTGCTATTGGTCTGGCAGGAGCTTGTAGACGTGACGAATTAGATAAATTATCAGTCAATAAGATGGAAGATTTAAATTCGGCTATGTTGATCAAATTAACAAGTACAAAAAATAATATGACCCGATCATTTACTCTAACTGGAAACTTCTACAATATATGTAAAAGGTATGCCAATCTCAGACCCACTAATATATCCGAAAACAGATTTTTCTTAAATTATCAAAATGGAAAATGCACTAGGCAAGTTGTAGGCATTAATAAGTTTGGTCGCATGGCTACAGAAATAGCCAGTTTGTTTAAACTGCCTAATCCGAGCGAATATACAGGCCATTGTTTTCGGCGCTCATCGGCAACAATACTTGTTAATGCTGGTGAGGATTTACTTACACTTAAACGCCATGGGGGATGGCGTTCTAGTGGAGTGGCAGAAGGATACGTAGACGAGTCAATTGCAAATAAACTAAAAATTGCAAACAAAATTGAGAAATCTGTAAGCCAAACTTCGACGTCCTTATCACAACATGAAATACAAGAATCAGAAACTTCCCCGCCGGCACCGGTTCCTTCATGTTCACGAAACATAACCGAAAATATAACATACACGAATTCGATTGAAAGACGAAATATACCAGCACACAGTTTCCATAACTGCACAAATATAACCATTAACTATAACTTTAAATAGATCTATGTCACTTTATATTTGGTTTTATCAATGTAAAGATAATTTGTTTTTTAAATAATAATTATAACACTTTATTGTAACTGAATAAATTATTTGATGCATTTACTTGTTTAAATCCAGCCTAATTTTGAATTGTAATTTTATTGCTAAAGTTAACATCTTGCAATTTTCGTAATATATATCAACAACGTCTCTTCGGCTTATACTAAAACTAATACACATAAGCCTTTTGTAAGTTTCCCGGTACTATTGGCAAAATTTAACTGTTCCTTGGACTTTAGTAGGTTAATATTATACCATAACAAGTAACACACAACATACTGTCTGTCTAGAGTTTCTAACTATTACTAAAGTCATAGGAAGTACTGAATTTTAAATAATATTTTGTGGTGTAATAGGGTCAACCTATATTCTTTTGTAATTTTTTATTTGTTAATAGAATACATACTAAACCTATATATCTTGACGGAGGCTACTACCCTTAAAATCCTTAACTTAAAACATGATTTTTTAAGTAAAAAGTAGTGTTCTCTGTTACTACAACCCTGAACAGTGTAATTTTTAAACATTTGTTCGTTTTACTAATAATAATAAAGGTAACTTATTCCGTAAACTTTAGTAACATGATATTTACCGTAAGACATTACTTATATTACTAACTTATTTTTAAAAAAAGATTGTTCTACTAAAGTTATAGGAACAAACATATTATTTAAAATTATCTGTTTTGTGATATATTATTAGATACACATATGCCTATGTGTTTTGTAGAGTTACCTTAAACTTTAGTAATATGGTTTGCTCAAAGTAGGGTTTTAACATTAATATGCTTTCTATTCAACCGCCACTAATCTTACTACAATTTAAGTAAATATATTTTTTATTACATTTTATATTGTCATATGAAAAGATTATTAAATAATAATATTATGTGTTTGAACCATAATTTTACTCACGAATTCTAGAAGGCTGTGGCAGCAACTATTACTCGTAAGCAAACTGTCAAAACAATAATTCATGCAAAAGGTTGTCACAAATTTCTATATTTACAATGGACAATATTTACAAAAAGTATTGCTTGTGTAAATTTTGCGAAAGTGTCGAAGAAATAGATAAACAACACAGTAACTTGCCACTTTTAAAATATTTAGTAAAGAACGCTGGTATAGATCTATTGGAAAATAGCCTGTTTAAAAAGATACAACAAACTCTTGTTTTTATGCAACCATCGTTAAACCGCGTGAGGAATACAAAAAGAAATAAAATAGTATCCAAGTACTATTTGTACGTTCTTAAACATCGAAATTTTATGGTCAGTACTAGCGAAGTTCCGAGTCCTCTATTCGCCTATGAAACGAGAAGATGTGTTCCAAGAATACCATGAAATACTAAATGTTTTATTAAAAACACAATAAGGAATATGTCTGTTGTTTTTTAATTATTTGTTGAATTTATTTAATAAAATTCCTTATTTAGAAAACGATGCAATAAGTGTGCTTTTTTTTAAATAATTCATAAACAATTCGTTAATGTCAACCTCGTTAGTGTCAACCAGTCAAAAATATTTTATTTTCTGTCATTTACTTTTGACATAAGCGTGTGAAAACTTTTCACACGGCGTATGAAAAATTTTCACACAGTCCTGTCAAAAGTTAAAAGATTAAAAATAATAAAAATCGCATATTAATCCTTATTTTCTGCAGTCGTAGAAAAAGTATCGTGTGCAACACGTTTGAAACTGACTCTTTGCACACTCGTATGACTTGTAGCACTCGCCTACGGCTCGTGCACAAACCTCATACTCGTGTGCAAAGAGTCTTTTTCAAAACTTGTTGCACAATATACTATTTCTAAACGCTTGGGGATCCGAATAAAACCTTTGACAGTTCGTTTAATTTAAAATACGATGTTTTATCGTCTAAAATCCGTTTGAAAACGATTTTAAATGGCAAAATTTTATGAAAATCCGAAATATCCGGTCGTTTTAGGACAATAGCCGTAGTTTCGGGCGAATTTGTCGTGGATTTTGAAGGGAATATTCATTTTAAATTCAGTTCGTTTCGTGTCATTACATTGCCTGAAAAATCACGAGACCGTGAAACTGAACCGTTAAGGGCACTGTCAGGATGCGTAGTGCCCGACAATCCAACTTTCCGATTTCGATAGAGATGAATAGCTGGTTATTGAATAAGCTGTGTTTTTAGTGTCATTTCGTAAAGGGTATAAACCTTTTTCATAATGCAGAGATAATACGGCGATGACAATATAGGTTAAGTTTTTTCCATTATATCATGAGAACCACAATTTGTAATTAATTTTATATTTAGAATAGTAAAGTTAAAAAAATTAAACTACATTTATTCTTTAATCTCACAATTCTACTTTGAACAAGTAATGTCAGTGTCTTTTTAAACACTGAAAATAACACTTTTTACTAACACGTTTTATTTCGTTTATATTATTACAGCCACTAATATTTTCACCTTAAACCTCAGCAAGTAACCAGTACACTCATTATAGTTACATCACTACATGACTCCAACAGCCAAAAGCCAGTATAAAAGTCGCCAGGGGAGGAGCATTTACTTGCCCTCGCATTCGCCTGTAGATCGAGAGGTAGACCGTCAATGAGACCGAAAGCGCCTTTGTGCCTGAAAGCTCACACCATTCGATCAACGCAATTTTATCACGATAATAATGGGTCATGGTTTCGCCGTCCAATTTGACCCTTGCCATCATTTCCTTGAGCAACTAAGCAAAATCATGCACCCAAGGAAACGCCTTCTTAAGAGCCGCCTTCCAGTCTTCCATGAGAGGCATACTTATCGAGCCGATTAAACCCTTGCTACGCCTTGCAATTTCGCCTGCATAAAATACGCTCTCTCATAATTCGACCAGCCATAAATATCGCTCAACTGATCAATTTTGCTCAACCACCTGACTACGTTACAGTCCCGGCTGTCATCACGATCGAAAGGATCAATTTCCTGTTGCCCTTGGTATCTGCTGGATACCTACGCCTTTCAACAGCTTATGCACCATGGAGACTGTTTCGTCTTCGAAACTTTTTCAAAAATTGTCAAATATCAATCCAGTGTCAAGGATAGTAAAACACAATAGACGAACCCCGATCACAGGGCTCAGAATTGAGCGCGCATTCCATTGTTCACACACCATATCTTTATGGTCCAGCGAATTGCTCTCAAGTGGTCCGGTAGCTCAGTGGTTGGACTGAGTTTCTGATACGGCGGCCCGGGTTCGATTCCCGTCGATGTTTTTTTAATTTTCAAAGCTATGTTTGTTTCTTTTTTTTAAATTTGGGTGTTTTGTTTGGTTGCGCCCCGGAGCGAGCGAAGCGAGCGGAGGACCATGCGTGAAGTGAAATGTAAAACAACTCTGAAGCCCCGTGACCCGGTCTGGGCAACGTCTTGCGTAGAAAACGCCCGCCAATTTTTACGAGCTTTTGTGACGCCGAAACACACAAAGAAAAGAAGATGCCAACGTGATTCAACTTGCCGAATTCGCGTTTTTCACCGTTCTCCACAACAAATAAAACAATCCGTAGGTTATCCAACTTCTGACCTGTAAACAACACTTTATACACTCACATTTGATTTCGCCTATATTATTACAGCCACTAATATTTTCACCTTAAACCTCAGCAAGTAACCAGTACAGTTGAGTACGGTCATCACTTTATGACACTTTGTGGCATCCCGCCGCGCGTCACTCGCTTTGCAGGGTTGTACGTCCTCACCTATAAAATTTGCTTGTTATAACATAATTATAATTATATAGTGAACTGAAATGCTGGTTTTGATTGCAAAACGTATACATGTACAAATGCAATCTAGTCCCAAACAAGAAAAATATTGCTAGGGCCGCTAGAGACTTGCGCTGAGAGACTTAAACTAGATTAAATTTAAAAAGATGATGATTGTAGCAGTTACTAGATATGAGTAATTTATCATCGCCTGTAGGCTTTGAAGACATGCAATTTTTGTACACAGTTTACGTGAATCATACATTGGTTTCTGTCTGGTAACGAAATCTTCGATTATGTTCAAGTAAGCTGTACGCAATTGTCTGTAACTTCGAAAAACCGAACAATAATATTAAATGAACCGGAGATTGGGAGGATATTTATATTTATTCTACTTCAGAAAATAAATCCGAAATTGGGATATCTCTTAAAAACAGTTTTGCGAACTCAATGATTTTCTATATTGCCTTTTTTTAGGACTGAATATAAATTTCCACAAGATTTATTTGCCCAGATAGTGGTATCACCCTATTAACTCCCGGGTCTGGATTTATTACCCCTAAATCAAGTGATTCGCCAAGGCGAAATGAATCATTTTTAGTCCGAGTTCAGGGTCTACGTATTAGAAGTTGACGCCACACTTGTAATTTAAAATTGGTCTTTATTACTACCATGCAGGGTATTGCACCTGAACTAGCGTCCTTCGTAACTCATTATTCGATTCATGTTACGGCACTTGAAGGTATGGACATAGAATAATGATATTTTATTTTCTGTTAGCTTGCAAGTTCATCTGAGATAAGAACCGGCGCGGGCGGAGGGCTGAAAGCCAGACGACTTTTAATGAAATGATTATTCGAAAAGAGATAGACTAACAGGTGCCTCATTGCTATTTAAAAAATGATCTTCCTTTTTTATTAGGATGTCAAGCCACTTTCCTCCTGAGTTACAGCAAGGCCAAATTCTAATTTTACATCCTAAAAGTAATATTAAGGTAACATAAAAGACACTGACTTTATCGATCCAGTACGACTCAAAAGTGGATCCCTCACCTCCTGTTAGTGTTTGATTGAGCTGGATAAAAACGATCTTTTGGAGGAGAAACAAATGTTGTAAAGATCAATATGACAACTGGATACATTTTTAAAGATCTCTTCGACTGAAATAGCTAGGCTATGTCCATTTTATAATGAAGGAAACAATAATGAGAATACTATAAATCTAAACTTAAAATTAATAGCTAACTAAACCAAAATATGTGAAGTTACATATGAAGTGGTATATAATGCACAAATCTTGCAACTAAGTAGGCTTTTACAGCATTAGAGGAAGCCGAGAAACACTCAAGACAAGGGCATGAACCATTAGTCAATTATGCAAGCGCCCAGAGATAAAGATATGTACCTGACAATAAGGCTCTCAAATAATTTTGGAATGACGCTGATAATACATATCTATAATTGGAAGATTTAAAAGATTGGAGAGACGAAGGTAGTCTTCCAAATTATTTCGAACCATGCAAAATGAATATGAAAATGATATAGAATGGTCGTCATTCAATGCGGTCTCTACTCTCCGTTTAGAGTTCCATCCCTCAGTAAGGGGGAAATATTTATTTCAACACCAAACCACATCCTTTCATCCACCTTCTATTTATTCTCGCCACATGACCAGCCCAATTCCATTTTACCTGATTTCTGTCGTATAGCGTTGATGATCTCTGAAAGATTTGCATAGATCTCTCCACAGCTCTCTGGACATCGCGTAAGTTGTCGGCAGATTCTCTGCAAGCGTAGTGTCTCCGCTCTGTATGTTAGAATACATTGTTTACATGTTCTTCGCTCTATAGGATGATACAGAAATACCTGATTTTAGGATGCCCAGGATACGGTTGTCCTTCAGGAGAGCTCGCTGTTTGTTTCTACCTATATAAATCTCATTACCTAGGCAGCTCAGCACTAAGTTGATGATTAGTTGTGTTTTATAAAATTTGGACGGTTCGTACAACTTATCCAGCATCTAAAAAGCGGGCTATATCCACAAATCTCAGATGATTTAGTCTTTCCTGTTAAAATTTAGTCACATTTTATTTCAAACAATTTTCTCGCATGCATATTCGAGCAGCGTGGTAAACATCTTTGCCAACAGTGTATCTCGCTGGCGTACGCCGCGTTCTATATGGAATTTCTCTGTATTATTGTGAAGCTTTCAACAAGATGTTGCTATATTCCCTTGATGAACCTGATACCTGTGCTCGATACTGCAATCGATCACTGACACTAGCATTTGTTGTTGACTTATGGTATCAAATGCTTTTTCATAGTCTTAGGACAAGAGGTGTGATGTCTGGTTTGATGTATTCTGCTTATTTTTTAACAAGAGTCATAATTGTTTGCTGGTGGTCATTCATTCCACAATCTGCTCTGGCAGAAATCTGATTTAGGAATTAAATTTTTGCTGATGGTCTTCATGAGCAGCTTAGGTAGATGTTGGCTTATAACTAATGGGTCTGTATGTAGTAACTAATGCTTATATAGACATAAACGATATTATAGCACTGAGTTATGCTTTGTTGGAGGCATGCATTGAACAATCTGCATACTTCTGTCGGGATTTCACAATATTATCCTCATCGGGTGACTTATTATTTTTCATTTCTGGCATAGCTTTTTATTTCACTGTATGTTATATTAAGAACATCCTCAGCCTTTGGTATCCGTGCATCTTCATCATCATCTGCTTTGGCATAAAGTTCCCTATACAAGTATTCGGCAGTTTGCAGGTGTTTTGTCCAACTTGGTTTTCGAGTTTACAGATGTTGTGTCTTCCTACATTTAACTTAACGCGCCAGAACTTGCGACTTTTATTATCTTAAATGGTTTTGCTTATTTCACCTGTGTTGCATTTTTTATGGTCTTTCGTATATCTTCTTTGTTGTGTATTCGTCTAACAGATCACTTGGTTTTGGACATGATTTTTCACATGCATCCTTCAGTCTTTCGGATTTTTTCGTTCATTTTCTCTACATTTTCTTACTCGGTCTCCCCATTTACTATTTGTTAACGTTATTCCTTATTTGTTCAATATATCCTTGTAGATCTTGAATAGAGGTTCATTTGGGTTTTTCTGCAATTTTCCAGCATATTAGTCCTATCCTTATTAAGTTTCACACTGTTTTAGCTCTCACCATTTTAAGATCCGTCCAGTATATTTAATTTTTGGTTACGACTCATTTTTAAAGAATTATTTCTTAGCAAAGTCATTGTGTTCAAGCAGAAACTCCAAAAGCCTGGTTGAGCTTACACAGTTCTTTATAAATCTCAGAAGTACAAATTTTATGATCAGAAATATCAGGATTATAGAGAGAAGTCAGGATTGATATCAGTACTAGAATGAACAGAGCTGAAGTATTCAGCAAAAAGGCTGACCCCTCTCCTCTTGAGGACCTATATCCCTGGTACGATCATTAAAATACATCACAGAAGGAAATAAGGTTATTAGATTTACGACTGGACCTTATGAAGTTCCAGAAATATTCCATATTATAGCTTAAGAACAGTTCAGTTCTAGAGAGATAATCGCTTTAACACTGATGAGATAGATACATTGTTACCTGGAGTATTTAGAGAAGAAATATTATCATAATCTAGTGGAGAACCAAAGCTCTGGAATTTAAGAATTATTAAATGTTTTAAATGACTTTAGGATCACTTTAGAAACTATCCGCCTTTGTAAACAATACACTATAAAAATTGTCCAACAATTCATCCACTGATCCCCCCAATAGCAAATAATTCCCCGACACAAAATGCAGATGGTCGTTTAATGTATTAAGGTCAGAGGATTTTAAAATCATGGTGAAGCGCGAGGGAATCGGGGGATCATCCGCCCTATATATATTTAAGTTATTTTTATCACTAAGTACAAGATCTAGCGCAGAGTATGTGTTATTAGCAATTTGGTTAGCCTGGCACACAAATTACCTCCAAAGTATCGTAGATACATTGAACCTTTGGAATATTAAGGTCACAATACTGAAGCAAGGTCAGCTTCAGATATAGTGCCCAATTCATCGCTGAAAGCTTCGTAGACTTCAAGAGAGGGTAAGTATACGCAACCACAATGGTCCACCGACACCCCTCCACCCTTAAGCACGACATATTCCTCAACACCAAGTTCATTAACACTAAAGATGTCTGTACGTTTCGTTTCACTCACAACTATTAAATTATATGAATTAAGAGCCACATTAGGGGTAAAGTGCTCAATTTAGTTGTTAGCCCTCTAACATTCTGGTAATATATGGAAAGCTCACACGCACCTGAAACTGGATATGTCCCGTTGGAATACAGCTTTTTTTGCTTTTGTATTTGAGTTTTGCCGTTTGTAGATTTTATTACTAAGTCGTTTTTCACCAGCTCTTTGACGAGTTTTAAGTTCAGTTCAGTTAGTTGATGTTGGTGCGTAGTTCCATAACTCATATAAATATTTTTACCCTGAGCAGGTAACGCTGCCTGAACAATCACCGAACGTCAATTGGTGAATTTAATGAGATTCAAAGAACACGCCAGCCATTTGTATTTAATCATTCTGCGTCTTCACTTGCTTACAGCAAAATGGCGACATGTCAAGAGGCAAAGGTTTAAACTGGCTTACCCTTTTTAATTTAATTATTTCAATCGGAATTAGTTCAATCTATCAAAACAGCAATATATTTGAGAATCAACTGTAAAAAGTTACAATACAAGAAATGAACTATAATATATCAGCTGGCCTGACAGAAAAATCTAGAAGTACTAAGACACCATTAATTTTTTATAAGACACGACAGTCATCTATTATATTAGTTAAATATACCAGAGTTCCATTGATCTAAATCTACATTGTATATCGGGATAATACGGATGCCGATACAATAGCTATAATACATTTTTAAAACATTTCGAAATTATAGTTGCTGACCTCGTTACTTGACGGCATACTCATCGCATTTTACATTAAATTTAATCACTATGAAAACATTTACTTTCATCAAATCTATAAATTATTCTCTTCTGAAACAAAGACAACCGTATTTTGTCGCCGCATTTTTCCTCTAAACATCGTAATAGAAAACGCCCCGAGCTCTATTTTATTTGTCTGTTCATTATCTGCCCGTGACGAAATCCAATTTGTCTTATGCCATCACGATAACAACGACTTGGGAAATTTTATAACATTATCAATTTAAACGGATTTTTCGCGTGCCAACATTCTTACCACTGATGTCAAAGGTACTAATTGTTACTGAAAACTAACACTAAATTCCAATACTATTTAACAACACTTCTTATTTTCAGCGTATTTTGGCCAACAATTACATCATTTGGCTCCCCAGGGACCCAATAAATGGTATATGCTTTAAGCCATCCCCCTTCGCCCGCTCCCTCTCCTGTGATTCTAGTCATTGCTTGTCTAGCTGCTCCCTCTATGACAATGTGTAGAGGTGCGGGGCCCCCAATTGCCTCGATTGCTGCTATTGGACAAGTTTTCATTGCGCCTGTTATGCTTATGTACGCCAGGCGTTGTACTTTGTTGAGAGCTGATTGTATGCTCTGCTTTTCCGTTTCCTTGAACCAAACGATCGATTCGTAAAGTAAGGTGGGTCTTACTATCCATAGCAGGGTTTCTGGTTTACATCCCCAGGTTTTTCCTGCAAGGCCTCGGCACACCATAGCCTTAGTTACAACTCCTTCAATGCGTTCATTCCATTTGAGTTTGCAGTTCAGCGTTATGCCCAGATATCTGACTTCCGATGCCGGTGTAATGTTGGTCCCGTGTATTCGGATTACTTTCATTCTAGGTTCTCTCTTCCTAGAGAAAGGTACTATGATTGTTTTCAATGGGTTTATTTCCAGCCCCACTGTTTGGCACCATTCTTCCGTTGCTTTGAGTCCAGCTTGAATGAGTTCGCATAGTATACCCTCAAACTTTCCTCTTAGTCTGATGGCAATATCATCGGCATACCCAACACAATGTAGGGTTCGTCCACCACTAGACTCTACATTAGTGGTGAGCATACTATGCCCTGTGGCGTACCTCGAGTGGTGCTCACTTCAATAGTCTGATTGCCTACTGAAGTTTCTGCTGCCCTCGTGGCAAGCATCTCACACATCCATCGAGGTATTGTGTCGCCACGTGGGATGTATTATCGAAGGCTCCCACGATGTCTAGGAAGGCGCAAAAAGCGATTTCTTTCTCATTTAGAGTTTCTTGTATCATGCTGATCAGTTGAAACAGTGCGGTCTCTGTGGACCTGCCCTTCTGTATGCTTGCTGGCTTGCATTCAACAGCCGCGTCTAAGGTAGTGGATCTGATGTGATTTTCTACTGCCCTCTCCATCGTCTTGAGTAGGAATGACGTGAAACTGATTCGAAGTGTTATAAGAAACATTTCTCCAGATGTAGTTAGTAATGTGCAACAGAAATTTTCCGATCCTCTATGGCGCTGCAAGACTGCATGCCATTTTCAACATTTACTGAAATATTTATGAATTGTGTACTGAGTTATGTTAGAGGTTGTTACATTCTCAACTATTAATAAATTATCATTTGCCATTCTTCAGTTGTTTGATAATATTAGAAAATTTAAATGTTAAGTTCTAAATCGCAAAAAGCTTAAAACAGAAAAGTACAAGACTTTTGATGAACTACATTAAATCATTAGATTTTGCATTGCTTTAAAAAGTTAAAACTTTGAATGTGCGTTTGTCAATATTCCGAAAACTATCAATTTTACTTATAGCATATGTTATATGAAATACATCTAGAAAGTAAAGTAGTCCAAATCAGTCCAAAAAATTGATGCATTTCATTAAAAAAATTTAATTTGTCAGTTAATACGCTTTTGATATTAAAATATGGGCAACAATAAAATAAAATCGACGTGTATGAGTAAATTAATTTATCACAACCCTGTAATATTAAAAGTAGTAATAAACGTTAGACTTTGACAGAATATTGACCTTTTTTTGTTACGGCAATTCAGGTATTTATTGTTACCTTTTTCTATTTACTAATTTAAATAGCAAATTTCTCATACGAATTAAATTAATTATGTTGATACTAAAAATTAATACGAAACGTATCGAAAAAATAAGACGCTTTTAAAAGAGAACCAATAAAATAGGTGTCCCATTAAAAAATATATAATTTTATGTCGTATTTTCATTCAAATCATTTTCTTAAGTGTTCTTTCAGATTCTACGTTAAAAATGCACAAGATGGCTATTTAAATTTATTTTAATACGAGGTAAGCTACAAATATAGCTCTCATGATGCAGTCCTTTTTGAATGGCTCTATACATTAAACTACTTGGTATTTCTTATTTCTCAATATTTATTAAGAAATGAAAAAAATAACTGCATTCCTTATAATACAAGTTTCTGTTTCCCATTTAAATATTATCAATTTATGATAAAGCTTTTAAAAGATACGTTGCAAGTAATCAAGTCATTGCGCTATAAGCGAATACCCCATATTCAACGAGATAATACATGATAATATAACACCAGTCGTGCAATGAGTCTACCGATTAACCCGTGCCAAATAAATCGACCCCGCCAACATCAAACGTTCCGACAAAGCTTTCGCATCTGGTCATCTGTGCCAGGACAATAAAGCGGGCCTAATCAAAGTTTACAGAATTAAAAATATAAGTTGGTGCACTAAGCGCCAATACAATGAAATCGTCATATCAAAGGCAGAGTACAAATAATATCGAGTAGATTCACTTAGCAAAAATCGTTTGATGTTTCTGGATCAAACGCAAAAGCCGCAGCACGGTAAAAAATTAGTTTTTACTCTACTTGCAGCAGCGAACGGCCTGTGAGGGGAGATTCAAAAAGTATTAGCTGATGCAAAATTATTTCATCGGTTATTATTTGATACACGATATTTCAAAGGGCGATTAAGGTAATTTTTAATACGTGATTCAAATGAATAAAACTATGTAATAAAGTTATACAAAATAGTAACGTATACTAAATTCAAAAACATTATAAATAAAGGTAATACCTATTAAAATAATTTATTTGACAGTTTGTAACTTGATTCATCTATTAAAACATGTATAAAGCAGCAGGTTCAAAGTTCCTGAGAAATAATATGGGAATTTAAATATAAAAAGGACAAATTAAGCTAGTAAAGTAAATTTATAGCTTCTTAAAAGTCTAAACACTTCATTACTCGCGCTACGAATATTTCTCTCACATTTTCTGCTAAATCGTCAGTTTTTGGAGATGGCTTTGCGGACGGAGTTGTCCTCCACTACTCTAGCTGACTTATTTGGCGTCCTCTTTAACATAGCCAATTAACCGGGTGCATTTCTCAAATGATTGGCGGCATTTGTGAGAAATTTTCTCTCATCGCGCTGCGTCCGCCGTAGTACTATTAACATTGAAAATGTTTCTGTTTTGCTGTTATGGGGCATCAAATTGCGAAAAAGTGCATGCTACATTTGTCACACATGATGTCATATGCGTGATGAACTACTAACCCAAACTAACCCAAACTAACCAAAAGTAATCAAAAGCACCAAAAAGAACTAAATGTATCGGAACAGATTAAAAAAAATTAAAGTAAGACTAACTCAAATTATCCGAACTTTTGCAGCTAACCAAAACTAACCAAATACATTAAAATTTGTTATAACGTATTGGATCCGGTTCAAATTACTAAAATAAATTGGAATTAACTGAAACTAACCGAAAGATGAGTGAACAACTAACCAAAAGCACCAAAAACACCTAAACCGTATCGGGCAAATTACAAATATTAAAGTAAGTTAAAATTAACTTAAATTTACCGAATTTTGGCGACTAACCAAAACTAACCGAAAACATTAAATTTGATTGTAACGTATCGGAGTCGGTTCAAGTGACTAAAATGAATTAAAACTAATGAACTTAAAGAAATGCATTTTTAACATTATAATATTTTTTAACATTATTATAAAAAAATAAAAAAAGGTGCCGATATGAAGACCTAAAAAATTACCCTCCACTTGTAGATAGGAAAATCTATTAATATATTACTAGCCATGACGTTGCGGTAGATAATAATTCTAACCTGTTCCGAATTGTTTTAGCCCGTTCTTTCGCTTTTGCTAACTTTTAGTTAGTTTAGCCGTTTAATTAACTTTCGGTTAGTCTCAGTTAGATCCTATTTATTTTAGTCATTTGAACCGACCCCGATACGTTATAATCAAATGTAGTGTTTTTCGTTACTTTTGGTTAGTCGCCAAAGGTCTGCTCGTCTTGGTTAGTTTTAACTTACTTTAATTTTTGTAATCTATTCCGATACGTTTTAGTGCTTTTGGTTACTTTTGATTAGTTTTGGTTTGCCATTCAATCAGATATCTGTTAGTTTTGGTTGGTTTTTATATATGTTTAGAATTTGAACCGGTTCAAATACGTTACCAGTATAATTAATTTTAATGTTTTTGGTTAATTTTAGTTAGTCGCCGAAATTCGGCTAATTTAAATGAGTTTCAACTTATTTTAATATTTTTAATCTATTTTGATTTATGTTTTCGCTTTTCTGGTTACTTTTGGTTAGCTTTGTTGTTCAATCAACTTTCGGTTAATTTCAGTTAGTTTAAATTTATTATAGTCATTTGAACCAGCTCCAATACGTTATTACCAATTTTACTGTTTTTGGTTAGTTAAGGTTAGTCGCCAAAATTCGGTTAATTTGGGTTAATTTTATCTTACTCCAATATTTTTAATCTATTACGATACGTTTTAGCCGGTTTCGGTGCTTTTAGTTTCTTTTGGCTAGTCATTCAATCAGCTTTCGGTTACTTTCAGTTAGCTCCATTTTATTTTACTCATTTTAAGCGGTTCCGATACATTATAACCAATTTAAATGTTTTTGGTAAAATTATGTAAGTCGCCAAAATTAGGTTAATTTGGTTTAGTTTCAACTAACTTTAATATTTTTAATCTGTTCCTATAGGTTTAAGCCCTTAGTGTTTTTGGTTACTTTGGCCAGTTTTGATTAGTCGTGCAATCAACTTTTTGTTAATTACAGTTAGTTTCAATTTATATTAGTAATTTGAACCGATTCCGTACTTTATAACCAATTTTAATGTTTTTGGTTAGTCGCCTAAATTCGGTTACTTTGGGTTAGTTTCAGCTTACTTTAATATTTTTAATCTGTTCCGATACGTTTTAGCCCTTTTTGGTGCTTTTAGTTACTTTTGGTTAGTTTTTCTGTCAACTTTCAATTACTTTCAGTTAGTTCCAATTTATTTTAGTCATTTGATTCGGTTCCGATACGTTATAATCAAATTTAATGTTTTTGGTTAGTCGTTAAAATTCCGTTCGTTTTGGTTAGTTTTAACTTAAATAAATTTTCGTAACCTATACGGGGACGTTTAACCCTGTATTGGTTACTTTTGGCGAGTTTTGGTTAGTCATTCAATCAACTTTCGGTTAGTTTCAATTAATTCCAATTTATTTTAGTCATTTTAATCGATTCCGATACCTTATAAATCAAATTTAAGTTTAAGTAAATAAACTAACACGATCTCACACGCGTATGATGTCATGTGTCAAATGTAGCATGCACTTTTTCACGATTTGAGGCCCTATACCTACTAGGATAATAGGAACATTTTCAATGTTAAAATATAAGAGTTGCTTTAAAAACACAAAAGGTGTGAAAAATTCGCAATTATTAAAACATAAACGGATTTTTGCTCACGCTAGTGGTGCCGGGCATTTAATTTTTACCGTACTTGTTTTCTTTTCTCACTATTGTCTTTATCCATATTTAGGTAAATAACAAAATTTTAATAAAGACATATTTGTTAAACCGATTATACGTGTAATTGAAAAACTGCATATTATTAAAAAATTATTATAAATCTTAACTGATAGGGTCTTTGGGGCATCTAAAAAATGAAAATCCGTCACCCACTTTTGTAATACAATAATTATCCGCACAACAATATCTCGCCATAGTAACGATCTTAATAATTATTTAATTCAACGCGACCCAACAGTACAGAGTACAGAATATCAAGGCGTTTGCACACTGACCGTAAATTCTCCCTCGTAGTGTAGCCACAACTGGCCGCGAACGTGATTGATCCGGATTCGCTTTGAAGGTAAAAACTGTCGGCGAAATTGGAAATTTATCTCGAGTGAACCTACCGTATATACTTATTTATACCGTGTCAAAGGCGAGCCGAGGACGTAAAAAATTGTAGGGGGTATTGAGGCAATAAGAGCCGAGTTTGACGCGATTTACTTCGGTCAAAGCGCTATTGGGCAACATTGAGTAAAATTTCCCGCTTAGTAAGTAATAAATGGATGAATTTAAATAATGAAATATGTTTTCATTAAAATTTTGAAAAATATATTTTGTGAAGTCACAAAAAAAGATGAAAAGGTAAAGGCCTTATTCAACATATTTTATAGAAATTGCGGTAAATACGATTGCATATATTTAAATAAAATTTGTAAAATATATTATTTTTTACTTTAAGAATGAAACTTAATATCCCGTGCAAAATTCTTTCTTTTAATTTATTTTGGGGATGAACTACATCATAGTTTTGCAAAACTACAAATTATTTTGTCTACATTTTAGCAATTTCTATATTTCGTTAATTTTACCACAATAACTAATTAGCACAAAATTTAAAGTAATAGACTTTTAGATAAACCTACATTTGCACCCATCTTACATTATTTTGCAAATGCACAAAATCTGATTAAAAGTTACCTTTTTTAGTTGGTAACACGGTTGATGGAACAGCAATGTATACAGCTCCTAGAAGAATTTGCAAAACTGTTTTCATTAAAATGCAAACCTCACATTCTAATACGGCTTAGACATTGCATTGGTGTATCATTCGCATATTTGTGGGATCCTATAAATTCTAAGGCACTTTTCCAGGCTCGACACCTGCAAGTTTTTTTTTTATTACATACTCTATTGTACTCACTATAAATCGATATTAATATTGAACATTGATGGGAATTAGGACAAATTTACTTGTAAGATTTGACCCAAACATACAAGTGAAGTTAAATAAAAGCTTATAATAAACTAATACATACCTACCCTTTTGGACAACTAAAGAGCGATATATTGTCTGCCATTCGTCATTCACAATCAATTACTGAACAAATATTTCAATTTTCGACTAGATATTTTGCTCAGAAATCCACCAAAAACAAACCGCTATTTTTGAAATCTCACCCTATACGCCGGACCGTAAACAAATTTAAAATAAACTTAAATTACCTAGCTCTCCACTATAAACTGGCACCAGTTTACCGGTCAGGCGGGGAGGGGCGGAGTGGAATTTGACGATAGCGCGGAGTGAATCAACTTATATTTTTAATTCTGTAAACTTTGGCCTAATATCCAAGAGGAGCTTTGATATAGGCGATTATTTCTCAGTCTGTAGAACGTGAATCAATTTACTATTTTTTTTTTTGGATTTAATGGCAAAGTTTCAAAAAATATACTCACATGTTTACTTGACTTTCAGATTTATATTATCAAAATCCAATTCCTCAAGGCTCGTATAACATTTTAACTAAAACAAATAGAGTGACTGGCTGAAATGTAGCGATCAACATCTGCCGCTAAATAATTTACACGAGATCACCCCACTTTGCCAAGATTTTCATTAAATATACCAGTTAAAAGACTAGACAGGAATCCAATTTACCTCGACCCAATTCTCACAAGATGAATCTCCCTGTTGCAAACACCAGAGACAGGGGCGCCTAGATGTCTCACTTATATGCTGTTTTGCAAACTAAGGCACATGGGCTATGAAGCGTGATTTGTAATTCTGGAGTCAGGAGTGGCGCAAAAGGTGTGTCATATGTTTATAAATTGGCATTCATTTGGATATGTGATATGGTTATTATTGCAACTACAAAGAAGTCAAAAAAGCTATACTTGTAATAAATTACGACAACAATTTGATACCTGTACACCATAGATTTAAAAGTGTCAAATTAATGTCACATCGATTTTTGCTTTATTTTTATTAATCGATTTTTTTTGTCTCTTAGCACCTATATGATTAAGTCACTTGCCAATAAAACTAAAGTTACAAAATAAACAGCTCAGTTCCTAGGGAATAAACCGAAAACACGTATTTGAGCAGGGATGATTAAACTAACTTTTTGGATAAAGTATAATAAAACATCTTAGTTAATAAAGTCAACGTTCCAAGAGCACATTTCATTAAGGTAAGTCAAAATTAAGAATAAATCTGGTGTATATTTTAATATTTTATCAAAAATAATTTATTTATTTATTAATTCCTTCAATCCATCAGATGCAATGCAATACATAAGATGCGTCACTTACATAGGTAAAAATACAATAACAAAACAACAAACAATAAAACTGTCACACAAGCAAAAACGAAAGTAACTTTTTACAATACATTAACCTATTGGAGGATTTTGCAGCAGGAACCCACTCTAAAGCCAAGATATTTTTAAAAAACCACCATGATTCTAAAGCACGTTATGCAATAGATTTGACTTCAATTTTATCTTAAACGTATTTATGTTTTTGATAGTTTTAATGTTATTTGGAAGAGCGTTATTTGTTCTTATACCCATATATAAAGGCGATTTCTCAAATGGAAAAAAATAGAGATAATGAACAGACATAATTGAATATTTACGGAAAAGTGGTAATACATGTTCCATCCAATCAGGGCCATTCAAAATGCGCAATATACGCTTTTGCAACAGAAAGCTTCGTTCGACACATGACGAGGAACCCCAATATGACATGAGAATGGATATACATCAATACAATACTGGAACTAATTTGTAGTTTCATACTAGTGATGAGCGGGACTAGTCTTGGTCTTGCAAAAAAAACAAGACCAATACCACCTCTAGGTCTGCAAAACCAAGACACTCTTGTATATTTTAGTTAAATCGATATATTCTTGCCTAACATCGTTATCTCCTTTGGTAAAGCCAATAAGAGATTTTTAACTTTAGTGGACGACAATTCGATAATAAAATAGGGTGTCGCCCAGTCTTTATTATTTAACTTCAAGTTGCACTTAATGTCTGGGAATGCAGTATTGATCAAGAAAGCTAAATCAATAATGTCATCAAGCAAATAATATAGTCAAGCAAACTACCTTTAAGGACACTGATTGGTCTACGCCAATGGGCGTTGCCCGGGTTTCCCTCAGATCCAAGGCTTAACTCTTTGGGGATCTAGGTCACTCGGTTACGAAGCGAAACTGAGGTGGATAACCCCGTTCCACTTTTCCCGCGAACAGATCATTGGCTCTTGCAGCTGCAGCTGTTGTATTATTTTTCCGGTAAAATTCAATAAATAGTGCTTAACAATGGAAAATGGCAGCAAGTTTTTTAACCATTTGAGATGAAAATATGTTATGCATATGTCAAATACTGGATAGCTGTTGAAAAAATTATAATATGTTCTAAATCAGGATGCCGATTCATATTGACTCTTTAGATATTTCCAGGCGTTTCACGGTTCTCTCTGATCAAATATGGCATGATTGAATTCGTATGAGATTTTTGTTTATTATTGTACTTTGATAAAAAGTATTTTAAACGAAAATGTCTGCTTCAGATAAAGCTCAATACGAAGTAACAAAGTTGTCACGTAACTTTAAATATTCGATATATTTTTTAAATCATCCCAAAGTGCCTTTATTTATTAAAATATCGAAACATTTTATTAAGAAAATGTGTTTCTAATGAGTTTTTACAGCTAAAATAATAGCATATTAGTATCCTCTCTGTTTAAGGAATATTCATTTTTAAAATATGAGTTTAATAATTTAAACTAATGATAACAGGAGGAGGTCAGTCAAGTGTTTCCTATTTTTTCAGACTGGATGGACGATTGTGTTGCAAAATATCGAACTTGGCAGATACTTCAACTCACTGTCAAGTCTGAAACCTGCTGGGGAAACACCTTAACATGTGTATTAACTTTCGTTTTTCACCGTATAATTTGGTGATAACGCCCTGTATGTCCGTAGTATGAATGAGCCATAATTAAATCCCGAAAATATTTATTTCACCCCAGGTAAACAGCAAATTTGTGCATTTAAAGAATTGCATTTCACTTAACCCTTAGTCCGAACCTGGATTGTCGGTATAATAGATTCCGTTATATCAAAGACAATCCACAGTTTAGACGGGCGACGCAATGCTTTAAAAATGGGACATCGAATGGAGGCTCGCTTCAAAAAGCGAGCCTCCACGATAAATATCGGCCACGTTCTGCATCTACTGATTCACAGATGGCGCCATTATAGAAATCTGCTTTGGGTATCGCTCATAGATCGCCAGCTGAGGTTGCCGTTGTGCCTATTTTCTATTATGCATTAATGAAACGAAAGACAATTACTGTAAATTGTCTTTGATGAAACCAATGAAACATAACATTAAGACATTTCGTTTCATTTAAGATAATAAATAATTATAGTGACCGTGTTTGCTGGTTTTTAACATTACTTCTAGAAATCAGTTATTTTATTTTAAATAATTTAGATATTTGGTCATATATAAAAGGTGTCCTAAATAAAAGGAGATCTTAGGTCGAGCACAAGAACGGATTAACAAATAATGGATATACTAACTTGTGAGCATGATTTTCAATAACTCAACTTATTTCGATGTTAATGTTAAATAGAACATATGTTCTACAAATGGTATTAGCAAATTAAGAAACATTAAAACACCTATAAATGAATAATGGTTAATATATTTTGATAACAAAAACAGCATGCTCTAAACTAAGTAATGAATGATTAAAATATAATTAAATTTTCTTTGACATAACCAAACATTTAAATTTACCATAAAAATCAAACCGCCAATAATAACGTGCAATAAATATTTTCTAGTTAAACAATAATGTATACAATGAAGATAGAACAACAGCTGAATTATATCAAAGAATTGTCTTTGATTATATAAATCACAATCTGCTATCTTGGTTATTAGAATATATTTGTGGCTCTAGAACTATTACGACTTCATAATTTTACTTGTTGTTTTATCATAATTGCTCTGGTTTTTATTATGCACAGCTCTTACTATCATAAGTATTATGCGCCTATTATTCCATGGTTGTAGATAAAATATTTTAATGTAACATGCAGCAAGGAAATCTCCTATTTCGAGGTGACAAGAGAAGTAAGGCAAAATAATTTTTCATTTGTCAATTTTGTCGTGAATATTATAAACTTAATCGCTTGTATTAAGTCCCGGAAATAACGAAATCTAAGTGTATTATAATAAAACTATATATTTAAAAGAAAAGCACTTACGAAATATTGACAGTTGAAAGTCGGGCATTTTGACATTTTGACAGGCTTTAAAATCTAAACTGCACGAGATCAAAGAAAACGCTTTGCACATTACTATCTTAGGTTTTCATAAGCTATCGAACGACAGTAACTTTCAATTTAACCGGAGGTTTAAAAGTTCT
>MU187062.1:7388-32744 GCA_016904865.1 Pissodes strobi
AAGGTTAAGTTCAAACTTTCCACTGTATGATTTTATGTTAGTTGACAATATTCACTTTCCTTCACCAGTTTCTATATATTCGATTATATCTAAACCGTGCTTATAAGCAACGAGCGAAATCATGCATTTTCTAAATTATAATAAAATTAAATTATAATGCTCAACTTGTATTCCTTTTTTCTCCAGATTGTCAATGTGCAGTGTTTATATATGTGTCCAATCACATGTGGATTTTCGGTACACTTTAATTACGTTATTAGGCGCCACCTAGTTAACTGAGATTCAACCAGGAAAAATTTACCATGTTATTAAATCCTGAAAAGTAATTTTTGGAGGAGCTTATCAATAAGATATAATATTTCCCCAAAATAAATACTTTATTCTTTCCCTACTCGATAGTAGGGAAAGAATATTCTAAGGGATCTCATCTATATGAGATCCCTTGATATAAAAAAACAATTATATAGTACAATTTACATCATATGTATAAACAATAAAGCAATAGAAAAAAATGCTTACATAATATTGACTATTATTGACAATCGTTTCAAAGTTCAACTGTTAGGCAAATAATCTGTCGTATAAATTAATAGGTCACTAAAATGATGAGTTGATGTATAGCGTACAGGTTTAAAACTCATAACATTTATTCTGCCGCAAGGATATGAAATATGGCAGGTGAATCTAGTCTAACTTAGTCTCTAGAAAATCTATACTTTGCCAAGACAGGTTTACAAAAGGTGAATGATATTACTTACAACATATGAGGCAGGTATTTCTAATTGTATTATTATTCTCAAAATTAATACCAGTATTAGTATATAGAAAGTCCATACATCTCCAATGCACTTCAAATCATGACTTGTTCTTTCCAAACATGGCCACACAACATCCAGCCAAAGAACGCGTAAAAAACTTAAAACACCCAAGTAGTCAATGATCCTGATCATTGATAATAATCTAAAATAGAAATCTCAATCAAGAAAAGGCGATATGATGTATGCGAATGCGGTACCCATGGAGAGGATCCCAGAAACAATTGTTTGTTTTAACAAAAAATAAATATCTAGCATTGAAAAATTTCTCTTACCTAACTAGTTTTTCATCTTACCTATAGAACAATCTATACGGTTCTATTGCACATTTCCTTCCTGGTAAAGGCCAGTAGAACAAAACATAGTTTCCTTTCGAAACCAATAATAGTCAATTATAAAGATCGGCCATATGAGAGCAACAGCAACAGGGATTCTTCTATAAAGATTGGAAAATACAATTAATTCCACTGAAGACAGCATGAAGAATTTTATGACTTACCACGTGGAGGTAGCTTTCTCATAACTTAACAAAAACTTTTGTAGACAGCTTCCAATGATTCTTGGGCAGCCTCCAAAATAATGGCACTGGTAAGGGTCGAATTCCAAATTCCAACACCTTGACTTCCGAGACATTGTTGCCAACTTAACATGTGAAATAGCGAGTCCAAGCGCATAAAGAACTCTCTGACGTCATAGCTCAGTTAATCGAACTTCTGCTCTAGACCATATTTGTCAAGCAACAAGTAAATATGCCTTAAAAATGTGCAGAGAACCGTTACTTGGGAACCTCGATTTGATAGAACTTGTCTAACTGTCAAAATCATAAGAGCCTAACACTTAATAATAATAAATGAAAACACGAAATCTCCTCGAAAGGTGAAGAAACAAAATGAAATGATATATCTAAACATCATTAGACAAATGTATTACAATATACATTAGATGACTCTTATGATCTCTAAATTGTATTGCAAGGAATTCGTTTAAAATAATAAACAAAGTCAATGTTACGTTTGCGTCGAACAAATTGTTAAGTTTTTATTAACTTTTAGATCAATGAAAAGCTTGTGAGCATTTTCGTGAGTGATTAAGAGAGGGCTCAAACATTAAAATCTATGAAGGCAACAACAATTGAACTGCACAACCAGAACCTTTGAAAGTTGTTTCTGAAACCTAATCCATCACCTACTAAAAAATGGACAGAAATCAGACCTGATGTTATTATCATACCATAAGTAGCTAGTATATGATACTAGGACATAAATATAAATATGGAAAGTATATTCAATAAGACCCTTTACAGCAAACACCCGACCTATCCCATCGTCGGAAAACCGGGAGAGGCCGTTTCGTCCAAGGAGGGAGACGAACCACAAAGCCTACAATCGCAATCCCTCCAAAGATTACCGTCGCCAAAACAAAAGGAGATAGAGGTAACTTTACACGCAGGTCGCTTAAAAAAATTTTTTACCTGCCTGGAAACACATAACTTCTAATGAAGTCGCCTTAGCCTGGGTTAATGGCATAAAACTATTTTTTTCTTCTCAACTATATCAAACAAACCCACCACCTATTCGCAAGTTTGCTCCTAATGAAGTTATTAAGTTAATTTCCTGAACGCAGAAATAACTAACCTAAAACCCCTGGGGCCATTAAAAAATGTCATAACATAGAACCAGGGCAATTTTTATCACCATTCTTTCTAGCAGATAAACCGAACGGTAAAACACGATTCATATTAAACCTAAAAAATCTTAATGTGTTCATTAAACCATCCCATTTTAAAATGGAAGACTATAGAACTGTTTCTAGAATTTTGCAAGAAAATATGTTTATGTGCATAATTGACCTTAAAGATGCATAATGTTATCTTCTTCCTATCCATAATTTATACAGAAAATATTTGCGTTTCAATTTTAATGACAGTATTTATGAATTTACTTGTTTACCGTTTGGTCTATCTTCGGCACCTTTTATTTCTACAAAATTAACAAAACCAATTATCGCTTTTCTGAGAAACAAAGGAATTCTCTGTGTAGCAGATTTAGATGATTTCATAATATTTAAGAACACAGCTGAGGAATGTTCCCAAAATACACAGACGGTGCGAAAGTTATTCATCGCTCTAGGTTTCGTCATAAATATCGATAAGAGCAACTTTAAGCCGCAAATGCAACAAAAATTCTTAGGTTTCATTTTCAACAGCTCCGATTTATCGATTAGCTTGACAGCCGAGAAACGAAGTAAAATAAACAAATTGATCGACGGAGGACAATAAAATATTATGCAGGTTTCTAAATAAGAAAGAGTGCTTTATTAGGGAATGGGCGAGTTTTTTAGGTTTATTAATTTCAGCTTGCCCAGGCGTAAAATATGGTTGGCTTTATACGAAAATATTTGAAAGAGAGAAAATCCAACAATTATATCAGAGTCTATAGATATTTATATATAAACACAACATGAATTTCGATGCAAAAGTAGTTTTGTCAAATCAAATTATTCAAGACCTAGTTTGGTGGAAATCTTCGGTTTTTTCGACGTTTAACAATCTCCAACAAGATTTATTTGCCATTGAGATTTTTACAGATGCATCACTTACCGGCTGGGGTGCTTGTACCCATGAAACTAGCACACACAGGTGGTGGGACCTTATAGACACAAAACGTCATATTAATTATCTAGAACTGAAAGCCATTCTTTACGGGTTAAAATGTTTCACGGGCAATTATAAAAATTGTAATATTTTAATCAGAACAGATAATACTACAGCCTTGGCATACATAAACCGCATGCTGGTAGCTTCAGCACATAAATTTACATCAACTTTCAAAAGAAATCTGGACATTATGCGAATCAAAAAATATATTTTTAGTTGCATCACACATTAGCTCACAAAATAATTTGAAGGCTGACTTCGAATCTCGCATTTTACCAACAGAAACAGAATGAAGATTAGCTGACTTCGCCTTCGAGAAAATAGTTAGAGCCTTTGGATTACCTGAAATAGATTTATTTGCTTCTAATACAAATCATAAATGTACTGATTACGTATCATGGCTACCCGATCCAGGTTCGGTTGCTATTGATGCCTTTACAATTTCTTGGAAAAACAATTTTTTCTATATATTTTCTCCTTTTAATATACTAC
Organism: Pissodes strobi; assembly: GCA_016904865.1. Lineage (NCBI taxonomy): Eukaryota > Metazoa > Arthropoda > Insecta > Coleoptera > Curculionidae > Pissodes > Pissodes strobi. The sequence goes on from MU187062.1 coordinate 11,352, forward strand.
TTAGAGTGATTCAAAAAATTGTACATGATAGAGCTGAAGGAATTGTGGTAATTCCCTGGTGGCCAGCCCAACCTTGGTTTCCATTGTCCTTCTAGACAGGAACACCCAGTGTCGAAGCACCTTACCCTAGCTGCCGCCATATTATCAGCCAAGCATACAGGTTAAGGAACATTCCAAGAAATGCTGTTGACACAATTTTACAGTCGCTGTCTAAAACCACTATAACACAATACAGTTCAACCTACAAGTTATGGTGGAAATTTTGCGAAACACATAATTATTCAGTCTTTACGTCAGGAATAACCGAAGTTATTCAGTTCCTACAAAATATTTTAGATACTAAAACATATAAGAATGGATCATTTAATTCATATAGGTCGGCGTTATTCCTAATCCTACTAATATTGGCGAGAATCAATCTTGAAACGGTACTTGAAGGGCATATCCAATATAAAGCCACCGGCCCCACGGTATAACTTTACCTGGGATACAAAACCAGTAATACATTTTTTAGGCACTTTATATCCACTAGAATCTTTAAGTCTTCAGGTCTTAGCGTCCAAGTTAGCGACTCTACTACTCCTAATTACAGGACACCGAATACAGACTATTCACCTTATCAAATTAAAAAATATCATAGAATCATCCTCAGGCTTTCAAATCTTAATTACGGACAAAATTAAAACCTCTGGTCTCAATTCAATACAACCTTGTCTACATATTACTTATTATAATGAGAAACCAGCGCTTTGCGCTGCGGCAACATTAAAATTGTATATTCATAAAACCGAAAAAGCACGAAAACTTGATCACAAAAACCTTTTCCTGATTACTCGACCACCTTTTTCAAATGCTTCTAAAGAAACAGTTAGCAGATGTGTTAAGCAAACATTATCGAAAGTAGATATCGATACAACGCTTTTTAAGACCCACTCTACCAGGCACGCTTCCACTTCGAAAGCCTTCTTAAGTGGTGTTTCTTTAGACGTAATTCGGAAAACAGCGGGATGGACAAGCTCTTCAAGTATCTTCGCAAAATTTTATAACCGCCCCATAATAGACCAAAACCAATTTGCTAAATCCATTTTAGGTTAATAAAAGGACCATAACTTATTTAGGGTTAAGCCTTATTTTTAGTTTGTTCCTCTAGTGGCCAGTGAAATATTTTTGACAATTTTTTGTTAACATTTTATTATATCATAACCTAACATTTTTGACTATTTTTATAAGAACATTTACCATTAAGTAATTAAAAATAATAATATTAGGTATGTAAAAATCGGTAGAAAATTCTCTTGCATATTTTTTCTTTAAACATCTACGTGTATAAAGTGATATCGAGGACTGGAGGACGTACTAAAATTAAACGATCAAACGAACTTACCTGTGAAGTTCGATCGTAATTTTGGTAGTCCTCCAGTCCGAAGATATCACTTTCCCACCCTCGTCTCACGCTCTCCCTCCCTTAATGCAAGAGAATACCTACTTTAAATAATGAGGGCCTTTCCTGGAGAGTTACGGGATGCGGGTGGGACAGAAAGGGAACGGGGGGAATGTTTTTCTTTAAACATAGTGAACAAAACGAGCCCAAGGAGAGACTACGTGTATAAAGTGATATCTTCGGACTGGAGGACTACCAAAATTACGATCGAACTTCACAGGTAAGTTCGTTTGATCGTTTAATTATAAACTAAGCAAAGCTGTAGCATTTGTTAATGCCGGAATCTGAAAATGCTACCATTGTTTGTCACAGTTAGTTAATAAAAAAATAGTGTTGTTTTATAAAGAAAAGTAATATCCGTAACAAGAAAAAGAACTTGTATGATTTTGTTACCTAATAATAATAATAATATAAAGACGAAACACGGTGCCAGGTATGTTGCCAAAATTGTCGGAAATAGGAAGAAACTGAGGTTAGTGGGAGCCGAAAAGTATAATATTTGAACGAAAGATAAAGAAATGGAGTGTTTTAGACCGCCAGGATTATTTGACGTCCAGGAACCTCATGGATGGCTTAAGTGAAAGCAAAGGTTTGACATTGCATCTGGGAAAGATTCAGCATACGAATAAGTTATTCTTGGGGATGCATGCCTAGATATTTCCAATACTTTTGACGGAACGAAAACTAAAAACTGGAAGATGTCTTGTCCAGCTTTGATGATTACTTTTTACCAAGGGCCAATGTCAGCATGGAAACATTCAGATTTAATATCATTCAGCAAATAGAAGGTCAGAACATAGACTCATTTCTAACACAGTTAAAGAAGCAAGCTGCTAGTTGTTCCTTTGTGTATGTGAAAAAGATCCATGCAAATCCAGCTACGCCGCTCGCATGATGGCGTACGAGATACGCAAGTCCAAGGGCATTTACTGAGAGAGACAAGCATGGCACTTTATAGAATGTACGAGTGATGTCGAAGGATTGAGGTGACATTAAAGCATGTCGAGTTACTTAATAACAATGATGAACAGGAGGTGAATGCCTCAAAGTGCTACCCAAAAGAATTTTCAAAAAATTGTCAGAAATGCACCAGATGCGATTATATGCATGAACCACGCAGTGTCTAGAATACAATAAAACGTGCGCAATTTGTCAAAGAGAGGTCCATCTTGCCAAATTATACATTAGAAAAACAAATATCATCAAATACCAAGTGCAACTCAAGGTAGATTCTCAAATCAACACTTTGTTAGGAATAAGCAGGAAGAAAGTGGAAGGTTTTTGACAAGACGATCATCAGAACTGCAACTCCAGAAAAGTGTAGACAATCTCAATATACCAGCAGCTGAAGATTGTGTAAAAAGTGAAAATTATGAAGAAAACTATTTTTATTTGTGAACAAAAACAAACGTTGGACATAAATAAGAGCTGGTATGAAAATATTATTATTAGGGATGTTTATGTAAAATTTAAGTTGGACACAGAGGCTGAGGCTGGTGTTTTGCCTATAAAATTTCTAGAAACTCTAAATACTAATAAATCTCATATCATTCCAAGTCCAGTTACGATAGTCTCTTATGGTAATTTCAATTCTAAGCCCTTAGGTCAAATCATGTTGTTACGCAAGTGCAAGGATCAAAATAAAAGGCATAACATTTTTAATAGTCAATTTAGAAAATTCTGAAACGTTCGTGTTGAATGATGGCCTAAGTTTTAATAGGATTTTCAGAATTAACTTTGTTCCAAATAATTTTTTATACGCCATTACCAACAACTATAGCAAAGTTATTTGATTGCATTTTCAGGACCTGGGCTGTATGCCTGTTATGGTTGATATAAAGTTAAAAGAAAATGCATGACCATTAATTCAAGCACAGGGAAAGGTACCACTGGCTTTGCATGATAGTCTTAAATCTTCTCTGGATGATCTTGATTATAAAAATATAATATCCAAAGTTGATTATCCAACTGACTGGGTTAATTCATTGATGATTATTGATAAGGCCAATGGTTCGCTTCGATTATCCTTAGATCCTAAACCCTTAAATGAATTTATTTGTAGATAATATTATAGTATCCCTAAATGTGACACAATTGTAGCTAGGCTAGAAGGGAACACAATTTTTTCAGTAATAAACATAAAGGATGGTTTCTGGCAAGTGCAGCTAACAGAAAGGAGCTCTCATTTATGTACAATGTTATTCATTATAAATGGACACCCCCTTAACTTGGTTATTTTTTATAGATAGAGATAATTTTTTATCGACTTTTAAGTAATTATCTTAATTTTTTTATTAGTAAAGAAAATATTATATAGGGTGACCTATAAGCAAACGCCAATATAAAGTTAAATTTTTTAAATGGAACACCCTTATATTATTGCATTCTTGGATTCTACTTAAAATTCAAAGCATATTTTATGTATGATGTTATACCTCTATAGTTAGTAGTTTCGCAGATATAAACGGTTGAAAATCGATACTTTGGCTACTTTTCACCTTGGTAGCAAGAGGAGTAAAAGGAATTTCTCGTTCCTATCTTAACTTTTCAAGAGCTATCTGATGGTGCTAACTGATGGTACCTACCGAGGTACCAGATTTGGTGCCCAGTTAGTACCATCAGATAGCTCTTGAAAGGTTATGATAGGAATGTGAAGTTCATTTTACTCCATCTCTAATGATCTTCTTGCTACCAAGGTGAAAAGTAGCCAAAGTACCGATTTTCAACTGTTTATAGCTGTGAAACTACTAACTTTAGAGGTATAACATCATACATAAAATATGCTTCGAATTGTAAGTATGCAATAATATATAGGGAGTTCCATTAAAAAAATTAACTTTATATTGGCGTTTGCTTATGGGACACTCTGTATAATATTTTCATAACTAATGAAAAAATTACCTACAAGTCGATAAAAAAAAATTAGCTGTCTCTTTAAAAATAACCAAGGGGGTTGTCCATTTATAATGAATAACCCTGTACATTTAACACTTTATTTGGTCGTTATAAATCCCGTTCCCTTTGGGTTAAGCAGTACTTCAGAAATCTCCCCGAGAAAGAATATGGAAATATTTCGAGATATTCCAAGTATAAGTATTTACTTTGATTATATATAATAGCCGGAATTGATGATTATGACAAAGCCTTCAAAAAAGTTCTTGAAAAACTCCCCAACTAGCAAATATAGTTCCCAGTCCTTTTTAAAATGTCACTGCCCCTAAAGTGTAGTTCCTAGACCCACCCTGCCATTCTAAATATTACTATATAAGGAATAGTCACTTTGAAGTATATTTCGAGAGTGACCGGTTAGTGCCTACCTACCATAAAAGTGGAAAATAAACATCCCGATTGCAAGTGGCAAACATGTAATTTAAAGAAGTGGCTGCAACTACCCGAATCTTCGAATATGACTCCATAAAAGACCAAAAACTTTATAGTAACTTTTTAAAGTAGCGGTCACTAACAAGTGCCACCATAATGCCTCCTTTAAGTTTTTGTTACTTTATAGTAACAATTTAAATTACGGGGTAGTCGCGGCCACGACACCTGTTTACTTCTAATTTATAGTAGCATTGAAATTAGCAAAATAGATACTGCTACCTTCCTAGGTCACTATAAAGTAGCAGTCGCTTATACATTGCCACTAAAAAGTCGCGGGGATCAAAAATGGGTACTTTATAGTGACCATAACTTAATATACCCTAATAAATGTAATTGCCTCAGACTGCATATTGCATAGCTGCCGCCGGTAGTTAAAAGGCAGTAAGTGACCAAACCTTAGTTTCGAGAAAAATGGCAAAAACTTTTCGAGGTTGTCCTGCACTAATCAAGACATATATCATTATTTTTTTTGGTCAATATAAACTAGAAATACTATATTTGGTTAGGTATATGTCTTTTTAGACAATATTTTAAGTTTTGATTCAAAAAATGGTCGTTAATTCTTTATTACTTCGTTTTTAATATATGTGTAAGTAGAGAAGTTGAAGTTAAAAGGCGGTAAGCCGCAAAAATCGGTTCAGATGCCGCCTTTTAACTTCAAACTCTTTGAAGTGCCGCTATTAAGATGCAAACAAAGGTTGTAAACTTCTAACATAAAAAAAGGTAAGTTTTATGTAATATTTTGTTAATAAAAATGGATTATTTATAAAAATAATACTATTGTTACAAATTTCGAGTACTTTTGTGATCACAAGTATCTTTTAAAACCCATAATTATTGGTTTAAACAGTATTAATTCTCATGTATGTTTTGCGTGTATGAGATACATAACTTGTGTTTACTTTCTAATATTAAAGCCTAAAATATGTTTTAATCAAAAAGTAGGTAAAATTGTGTTTCCCCCTAATTTAGGTCTTAAATAAAACAATATTTTTTGCAGTAGAATAAGTTATTTATTAATAACATTTTTAATAAATTTACAAAATAAAACAAAATCATAAAAACAAATTGAACAAAAAATCTACGGTGGTAACTTTTTAAAAGGATCAAAAATGTATCTATAAACTATAAACCTATCTAGCATTATTATTATGATTTTCAATAAATTCGGCTATAAATAATTAGCTAACTTAACTAAGTATGAGAAAAACACAAAAGGAACAAACTAATTAATAGTAATTTTAATATGGCAGCCAGTGGCGTAGCTACCGGGTGGGCCAGGGGGGGCAAGGCCCCACGGCGCCAAGAGAAATTAGGCGCCGCTCCGAATTTATAAATATGCTAATGCTAACAATGCTCATGAGCTTATCTGAGTTTTTAAATTAATTAAATTATAATACAATCAAAGATCAAAGACCAAAATATGTATTAAACTTTTTACCCAACCAATACATTTTGTGTCAGGTATTTATTATTTATTCTATGTGGAATAAAAAGATATATCCCGGCGGCATATTTACACATCCTCACATACAATGGCACCAGGGTCCTGAAATCGGTTAGGTTTTGTAAGCGTTTGTAGCGCTACAAAAGCTCACTGATTTGGGCACCTGGCACACGCTTTTATATAATATTTCACTTTTCGCATGGCCCTCCGCTCGCTTCGGAGGCTCCAGAAAAGGAAACTAACCAGGTGCTAACCCATACTAACCCAAGACATACTCAAAATCCAGAAAAAAACTGTTTAGAAACCTAACCTAAAAAAATAAAAAAAAGCAACGGGGTTTGAACCCGGGCCGCCGATAGCCAAAGTTCACTGATTTGGGCACCTGGAATACGCTGATATATAATATTTCACTTTTCGCATTGCTCTCCGCCCGCTTCGCTCGCTACGGGGGCTCAAGAAAAGGGAACTAACCAGGTGCTAACCCAAGACAAAATCAAGAAAAAAAAAACTGTTTAGAAACTTAACCTAAAAAAATAAAAAAAGCAACGGGCCGAATTGAGACCTAACCATCTAGACCTCTCGACCACGAGGCTCTTGCCGCAAATTGATTGCATCGCGAAGACATGGCGCGATTAGGTGCCCAAATCAGTAAGCTTTTGTAGCGCTACAGACGCTTACAAAACTTAACCGATTTCAGCACCCTGGTGCCGTCGTATATTAAGATGCGTAAATATGCGTCCCGGCGCGGCGGCATTTGATACATGCAATTTTGTAAAAACGCTGCGTAAGGCGGCATGCGACTTCAAAGACAAAAATTCCGAAAATTTCGGTCGTTAAAAGTATGTTTTTTTGAGTTTCGTATTTAGGAGGTACCATTAGCCAGACAAGTCTAAATAGCCTAGCAATACTAAGCATAGAAAATGAATTTGTCCAAAAATTAATTTTGATCAAATAATCGATCAATTTACGTCGATTTAAAACCGAAGAAAGACTTCAATGTTTAATTAATTAATTAAGGTTACAGATGCTTAGTTTAGGTTTATATTGTCGCAAGTAGTCGTGATGACAGTTCTTTTAATTTTTTCTTAATGCCTCCACCAGTCTGTCATCATACGTTTGAATCGCGATGCCACGCCTTACTCAGCGTGCAGGGGTATAACTCCGATGGTAGTACGGGATTCATTACGTAAGGTGAGAAGCGAAGGTAAAGAAAGCACTTAAAAAAACAATAAAGTATATTAGATAAACTAAATGAGAAAAGATTAACAATGTGTATTGGTCAAAGACCCAACGATAGAGTTTTAACAGCGTTTACTGGTCAGAAACTTAATGAGACTAGCCTATACCCAATTATTAAGGTGCGCATGCTTTCTCGACTTGAGGTATGTTTTATGAATTGTTTATAGGTCTTTTTGGTCACTGCTTTGTAAATATAGTTTATCTTTTGTTGTGTTGTGTTTTATTTAATGTTAAGGTATCTAAGAGCACTTGGACACTACACTTTGAATTACTTGACAGACTACTTAGAAACTTCACTCGCAGAACTTTGACAGACTCGACTTTTCTACTGTGGTTAATGAAACCCCTAGTCTTAGCAGTCGATGTGGCTAACCAAGTACTAGGTTTGGGGTAGGAAAAGGATTATAACTTTAGCAATCGTGTGACTAACCAAAGAACGGATTGAACCAAAAGCAGTCATGTGACTAACTCTGGAGCTGGTTTAGGTGAGACCAAAAGTCTGACGAACTGAAGGTTTGCCAGTGTATTTATATTAGAGAAATTGCTGATCATTGCATGCTTAAGGTTCATAATCGCTCCCGTTGACTGCTCGCGTTGTTTATAGTTGTTTATTAAATAATTCCCAAGTTCAAGTTCAAACTTGGGATAGGGTGATATTTAGTTAATAGCTTTATGAATTATTATATTTGACAATATTTAAATATGTATGTACCTGTTGATTGGTTGCCGTTTATATATTTTATATTCATATCCCTGTAAATAAAAAAAACGAGTGCACTATGTGCGCATATCAGAAGTGAAACTTCTTAAACTTAAACGCCCTAGCCTGGGATTTGGTTAAAAAGTAGTTTTTTTTTTAAATATATCACTCAATCATCAGGGTCCTCTCCTCTGATAGTACCAGGTTCAGTAGGTTTCGGTTGGTTGTCAAGAATTAACAAAAAGAGAGGGCCTAAATGAAAAAAAAAACTATTCTCCATAAAAGTTTCGCTTATGTCTTGACAAGGTAATAGAGCAAATCTCATATGTTTATCCTGTAAACTAACAAAGATCACAATAATTATACGCCCTAGCCTTATACATATATCTTAACGGAATTGGTTAAAAAGTTGTTTTTTTAAATATATCACTCAATTAACAAAAAGGGAAAGCCTAAATGAAAAAACTATTCTTCAAAAAAGGTTCGCTTATGTCTTGACAAGGTAATAGTGCAAACCCCATATTTGTATCTTGTAAACTAACACAGATATCACAATAATTAAACGCCCTAGCCTTATACATATCTTAACGGGTTTGGTTAAAAAGAAGTTTTTTTAAATATAGGTATCACTCAATTAACAAAAAGGGAAGGCCTAAATGAAAAAAAAACTATTCTTCATAAAAGTTTCGCTTATGTCTTGACAAGGTAATAGAGCAAATCCCGTATTTTTATCTTGTAAACTAACAAAGATATCACAATAAACGTCCGTGACCGTTTTCCGTTCCCTGCCAGCTCGCCCGCCGTGTGTCGGAATCGCGACCTTTAAATTTTACTCCCGGCGCGCGTTAAGAAGTTTAACCTTAAAAATATACGTTTAATATTATGATGTATTATTTTTGGATTAATTTGCGTATATACACAAAATATAGGTTTTTAGGCGCCAGCGGATAGGCTTGCCCCCCGGCGCCCACATTTCTAGCTACGCCACTGAATTGGCAGCAATTGATAAAAGAAACGTTTTTATTTTGCAATGCTTTTAAGTTTACGAGCATAATGCGGAAACACAATTTAATAAAAATGCTCTAAAAAAGTAGAGTTTTTAGATATTATAACTAGTAATATATATAAGGAGTTCCTCCCCAGTAGGTAAGTCACTGCCTTCCTATGGTAAAATTTACGGCATTGGCACTGTTGTCTATTTAATATTAATCTGTACAAGTATAGCATGCACATTCATAGGATTAATATAATAATGAATTATCATTATTTGTATAGAGTACTGATTTATCATTTTATTATTATTATATTTACGCGAAGTCAGTTGGGGTGGGCGAAGCCAGTAGCATGCAAACGAGGTTTATTTGATGGGAAACCAAACTTAAATTAAAATATATCTTAAGTTGCCTAAAAAAATAATACAAACGCCTAAAAACCTAGTCGAATGATTCATTTAAATCATTAACGCTCAATCCTGCTTTCAGTTGTTCCCAAAACAGTCTTCGGTTCTCGCTCATTAAGGGGCACAAATATTTGATAATTGCTTTTTTTGTTTCTGATATACCTCTGGCCTCCGTATGAGGATCTGGCACAGATATACCATTTTTAAGCACATTCGCTTTTAAAAAATCAAGTTCATAAAAATTTTCCGATTCAAAATCAGTCCAGTATTTTAATTTGTATGAACCCCTAACCGCTACTATTTTGACAATATCGCTAAGATATGGCCGAGGGTTGCATTTTTTTATTTTTGGATGAGAGCTCAAATCAGGCCAATGAAAAAAATCACTTGGTTCTAGGGATTTTACTAAAACGTTTCCGGCATTACTACATTTTACACAATTTATAAAATCTTCATAGTCGCAAACTTTTTTGTTTTTCATTGATAATTCCACCTGATGGTGGAAACTATCCGCACTCATGAAAGTGTGGCCTGGTTCAAAGTATTTTATATTTATTTCCTCGCTTTTTACACTTGAAGAGTTAACTATATATAAAAGAAATGATAAAAAACACCAGGTTTTGTTTTGGGACGAACAATTATCAAGCCATAATGTAATTTTTTTTGCATCCCTATTAATTTTTAAAAAATGATAAAGTGTACTTATAATTTCTTCTTTCTTTCGGCCCGCAATACCCTCATGCCAAAGAGCCGCAATTGGCTTGTCTTTAGATTTCTTACCCAAAGGCACAAAACTTTCGTTAAATGCTATTATTCTTTGAGTAAATAAACATATTTTAAACTCTTCCATGCGTGGGAGCATGATTACCTTTTGAAGGTCTGCAGAAAAAAATGCTTCGTCAGTATTCGATCCTTTTTCTGCATCAACAGTATACATTTTTCTGGAAGATGTATATTTTGTTTTATGTTTCAAATATTTTTCACAATACTCACACTCTGGGCTTATATTTTCCTCTGTATGGCCGTGATTTTTAAATGAAGTACATTCTTCGCACTCTTCGTGACCTAAACGGGTAAACGATATTTTCATCTCGTTTAGGACTTTGCGATATATGTCGCTGAATTCCTGGTGTTTTTCTATAAAGTCTCTGTACATAGCAATTGCAGAAATATCGCTCGGTAAATAGAGCCGATTAGGTGCATGCTCGCGCCTATAATGGGATATAGATGGTCCGTATGATTTGATATGTTCTTCAATAACACTTCTTTCAATTTTACGTGTTGATGGATGTCTCCCTAAAAAAAGAAAAAAAAGAACATCAGTGCATAGTTTCGTAATGCATAGTTTCGTAATATAGTTATTTTTGTATTAAGTGCGCAAAATCAGTATTTTTTAATGGCACATGAGAGTTTATTATGAAGACTAAGGCACAAAATTTACTCGAATGCGCCACAAAATACTGTTTTGCCACGAAATACTAACAATAGTGTTTCTACAACTGTTAAAAGGCAATATTGTTTAAGAAAAAGTGTTGGGTAAAAAAATAACCTTTTTCCGCATGTGCAAGAAAACTATTTTGCGTATCTATAACAATGCAAAATAGTTATTTTTGTATCTAGTGTGCAAAATATACAATGTTGATCGAGAACAAAAATTTTTTGACGAGGCGTAGCGAAGTCAAAAAATCGTTCGAGATCATCAAATAATTTTGCACACGAGTTGCAAAAAATATTTTTTCTACAACGGCTATAATTTCATTAAATAATAGTAATAATATTGTAAATAATAACTAAAATAACTGTTAATAACATAATACTTTGTTTTAAAATAATTTTGAACTGGATTCTGTTTAATTTTTGTGTATATATTAAAATATGATACAACAAAGCGGCAATAATAAAATAGGTTTATAACTAACAGTGTTCCAAAATGTTTTGCAACCTAGTGTGCAGAAATATTTTGCGCACGCGGAGTCATGGTAACTTAAAAAAATTATAGCAATTAAAAAATGTGTAATTTTAGACACTGACGTTAATGTGCACATGTCCTTGACAATTGTAGAAAAATTTTATTTTTTCACATTTGAAAAACCTGTTTTGCGTATCTATAATAATGTAAAAATGTAGTAAAATTTTTTTTTACCTCTTCCGTCTATCTGTACCATTGGCATGTTGGAATGTTCACCAGTGTCGTTGTTGGTGGAGTTCGTAACTAAACTTAAGGTATTTAGTACCATTTTATCGTTTTTAGGCAAATATCCTAAAATAGCCAGGAAGAAAACTTTACAGACTTGGGTTTTTGTTCCACTATAATTCTGGGGTAGGAAATACTTATACGTAGTGTTGCGAGACGAATCTTTCTTTTTTCTTGCAACGTCCACTTTTTCTGCGTTATTTATGATAAACATTCTTTGACTTTGCCAATTAAAGGTCCAGAATTGCTCATTTATGAGTTTCATTTGTTTTTCTGACACTAATTCTGCGCACTTACGTTTGCATTTGCAGGGCGGTTTAACTCCAAATTTAGCCACTTTATCTTCAAATTTACGTTTTTTTCTTTCTGCTAACGGCACGTCATATGCTTTTCGTTTTCTGTCTTTTCCATTTTTGGTAATTTGTTGTAAAACAACCTCCGGCTCATTATTTGGAGTTTGTGAATTAAATTCAACATCCTTAGTCAAAAGATTGGCCGGTTGTTGTGCCTCATCGGGTCGAAATAATATGTTTTGAGTTGTTTTATCTTCTAAAACTACCCCCAGTGTCATGCTTTCATTATGTTGTGTGGTTTGTGAAATAATTTCATCACCCTTATTCAAAAGCTGCGCAGGTTGTTGTTCATCATCGGGTTTATTATATATGTTTGATATATCCAACACTGGTAAATCGTCTTCTTCCGTGTTAACATTACTAAATGAACTGTCTAAAATATTTATACCATTGAAATTGTAGTTATCGAGAAAAACAAAGTCATTTATCTCTTCGATGTTGATTTTTGTTTCATTATTAATGTTCTTTTCGGAGACTTTTTGGACTGCATATTATATCTTTCTGTTGAACATTCTGTAATATTATCTGATTTGAGACCTATATTTTCCTTGTCGTAGTGTTTTAATGCAGCACGTCGTTCTGAAAAATTACATTACTTTAAAAAAAAATATAGTAATTTACAAGCGTCCCAAAGTGTTTGGAAAAATGTTTAAAATTAAATTAAATTAATTTTTTTTTAACTGAAATGTGCACAAATTTTCGCGTTCCGCACTAGTTAGGTAAATAAGTATAAATACATAAATATCATGTACAGGGTCATTTCTCTTCAATTTGGACAGAATATACCACCGGGTTTATTATAAGAGAAAGAAAAAAAAACATTATATACAAAAGTTGTAGGGTTTGTCCTAAATCGCCAGAAAATGTTTTACAAAGCTAACATACCGTTTGATGGGTTTCCATTCCGTTCACAAGACTGCTGCAATGCTTGCAAAACCAATTTTCTCGAACGAGCGGACATTCTGTAAAAAACCATGCCTATTTGAATCTAGCACTCACTAATTTACAGTAATGCTGCCAGGCGTGTATTTATTTACGCCGGGGTCCGAAAGACATCGGATTCCCAAACTTTTTTGGCGTACATCAAAAAAGGCAAGGGAAATGCAGCCACGTCAAGCTTGCATTAAAAAAAATCTGAATTACTATACACATTACATAATTCAATAAAACCCTCATAGTATTTTTTTAACGTTAGTTCCTCATTCCATGACACCCCCCCCCCCCACCACCCAAATACGTCCCAAGAGCGAGACAATATGATTTTTGAAGAACGTTCTATAATCACGACGCGACGTGGCCAAAAAAATATAAAATCGTTGTCACGGCCTACCTCTAGAAAGTTTGTTTTTTCCCAATCCCCCCGACCCCCCTCCTTGATTACTACTTCCAGTGCCTTTCGGCCAAAGCGTAAAAATATGACCCCCTGCATACGCGCCTGGATGCTGTTTCATTAATACTAAGCAGCAAATTAGACAAACAGAGCTTTTTAAGTAGGTATACAAATAACAATAATAAATAAAAAACTTACCTATGCAAAAAACCAAACACTATTTAACACAATAATAATAAATAGTTGATTCTATCACTTTCAATATCTAAAAGCTTTTAATAGCGTGTGCTTCTTGCGTGTATCAAGTCGCAATATCGCGAGATTTGCCGCTCCGGAATTGACCATTTCAAAATCGCGGGAGTCACTTATGGCTTTCTTACTACAAGTTTGGTTACGTATCGCGCAGTCTTATTTAAAATATAGGGAGGTACTATACAATGCCGCCTTTTAGCTTCAAGATTTATGAGGTGAATATTGACTTTTAGGATGTAAAAAGTAATTAAGGTATTTGCCCCCTTTTAATTTCAATGAGTATTACGTATTTGTTAGCCATCTTTTAATAATAAATAAATATGTAATCACTTGCCGCCTTTTTACTTCAAGTCTCTATAATGCCGCCTTTTTATTACAAAATAAGCATTATTAGGTAATAATTTTTAAAAAATAAAAGGCACATTTGCAAAGTTGCCGCCTTTTAACTTAAATATGCACATTTACTGCCTTTTTATTTCTTAAATGGTGACGTTGTGTCACTTGCTCCTTTTTTTAAATTACGAAAAACAAAGAAAAAATTTTTTTTTGGAAAAAATTTCGAGATTTTTAAATAGAATAGGGTCATATTAGTCTAAAAATGCAAAAATCTCAAAATTGAAAAAAATTCACTTACTGCCTTTTAACTACCGACGGCAGATAGTGTACTGCCCTGTTTTAGTGTTTTCTTTTATTTGCTTTTAAGCCTTATTAACATTCTGTAAAATGCCTAATGTGAATAAAAAGAAATTTAGATATTCGAGTACTCTCTACCGAAGAATTAAACAAAGGGAATCACTGCGAGCCGAAGCATCTACATCAGAAACAAAAACTACATCTTTCTATAATCCTACTGATGGACATCATAAATTGACGACTGTAACATTTTGGAAGCTGTTTCTGTAGATGAGTGTAGTGTTAGTGCATCTTAAACTGAATCTCAAAGGAGAACTACTCTGGGAACCAACAGCAATATAAAACAAGAGCTTAGAGAGTGGGCGTTAAAATGCTCTATACCTCATGTAGCTCTGGACGATTTATTGAGGATACTGAAAAACGAACTCGAACTTGAGGAATTGCCAAGGGATCGTAGAACTTTAATTGGAACACCAAGCTCTTGTCCCATAAGATTCACGAGCGATGGCCATTTCTGGTGTAATGGAATAAAAAAAAATTATTGTCCCTTTTACAAATGACTAAAGAAAAAGATACGAAATCAGTATCTTTTATTTTTAATATTGATGGATTGCCTCCTTTCAATAGCTCTCCTCTAGAGTTTTGGTCGATATTACTAAGAGTGCAAGAATTCCCACAAGAAAAACCGATGGCTGCTACTATCTATTGTGGGCCAACGAAACCACCTCTTCAAGAATTTTTGCAGGAATTTGTAAACGAACTTAAAATTCTTCTGGATAGTAGGTTTCAGCTGAATGAAACAACAGTTAAAGTTTGTATTCAATATTTTGTGTGTGATACGCCAGCTAGAAGTTTTATCAAAGGTGAGTACCATTACTGTTTATCTGGAAACATTGTAGGCCAAGAAACTAAAACATGAATTCGGACATAAATAGTGCTCAAGGGATTATTGTTTTAAGTTGTAGGGTTAACCCTCAGGAGTAACATACTAAAAATCCCCACTCGAGGACCTGATGCATTAGGCGCGGGGGAGGGAAAGGGGTGAAAAAGGTTTTTCTCGAAAAGTGTCTTTGGATAGCGCTCGAACAGATCTACAAAAAAACCTCTATTCACTTTTTCCGTAAAGTTTATAGTAACGGAGTTATTTGAGAAAATCGATTTTCGTATGTAAATATTTTTTTGGGTCGTTTTTTTTGGTCGTTTTCGATTACAGGTATTGGGGTGAAAAAACTATTATTTTTTTTTTCAAGATCACCGTGTGTCAAAGTGTGGACAAAAAATCGAAAAAGTGTCATTCCAACACGTAGAGCAAAGCCCCTCTTGACGTTTTTCGCTAGGACGCGACGCACCGATTTTGAGTAATTTCGAGCTAAAAAAAACTCAAAAATGTCGGCAATTCTTTTCGTAAAATTGTGCAAAAGCGAAAGTTGAATAAGTCAAGCAAGAAAACATTAAAAAGCCTAAACTGGAAGAAACCTGCTCCATTTGTTTAGAAAATATGAAAAAAAAAGATATTGTTACACCAAACTTCTGTTTTCATGAGTTTTGTTTCATGTGTTTAATGCGTTGGACATTAAATAATTCATATTGTTCACTTTGCAGACAATTTTATTCTTCAGTAAAACTAAAACATCTCGATATTCGCATTCCTGTAGTAAAAGAAAACGAATAAGAAGAAAGAATATTTTCAAGTTTGTTTAGCATAGAAAACTGGTATTTTAATAAATAATGTACAACGAAGAATGTGTTTCGTTATTTTTTCTGTTTTTGCTGTCTGTTTTTACTGTTTTTGTTGCCTATTTTGCTATTTTTACAAACTGTTTTTTACTGTTTGTCTGTCTGTTTTGATATACACTAGTAAATATTGAACCTAGTTTGGGAGGATGAGCTTGCTCCCATTAATACACCACTAGTAAAATACTGAACATAATGTCAATCAACTATGCTATGAATATATATGAATATAAATATCGTCATTAATAATTGTATCCAAAACCACTATCAGATGCCTGGAAGAACATTCCTCCATTATATAATACAAATTTTCAGTTGCAAATAAAACTACCTTGCTTCATTCATTATAACCGGCCTGACTGCAGAACGCAGGGTAGTGGTAGTTGCCCAGTTACTATGCAGGGCCTTTATGAATTTGACACCAAAAAATTATTTAATATCTGCAATATATTTCTTAAAAATTCCCTTTTACATTCCACCTATAAAATTTCAATATGTTCAAAATTGATTTAGGCCGGAGAGAACGAGAAACAGAACGCAATAACCTTACCTACTACTACTACTACGAGGATTCCCAGATCAATGGTTTAGGAGTTATAAAATATTGAGTTTTCCGACATTAATCGATATCTCATATAGTCCTTCAATTGCAGCAATGGTGCAAAAATTTTCTAAGTTCCCCTTATCCTGTTTAGTACCACCCCATGGTTGAAAAAAAAATGTAATCACGATTCCGTGTATTTTTGGTTAATCCCAAACGCATTCTACAACCAATACTGCAAAAAAATGGAATTAATAAACATCATTCATTATAACAATACCTTTATTTAGAAAATTGATACAAAGGAAGAAAAAGCAAACCGCTAACAATTCCGATAAATTTTAGCTCGGCTCGGCTATATTGAAACTTGTGATTTTTTAGTTTTTATCAGGCATGGTTGGAACACTAATAAAATGTATTGTGATTTCTAATTTTAAAATTATAAAATACAGTGCATCCATATTATAAACAATAATTAACTGACACATGGTTTAATTTTCACACACGTTATCTAGAAACTTAGTTAGTAATCGTAAAATATTGTCTTGTTCTATTGTTGTTGTTTAATAAACAGATGGGAATCGTAACCGGTTAGATTATGGAAGAATATAGGAATAAGATATAGAATTTGAAAGTTTCAGTTACAGCTATGCGCTGCACCTCGAAAATGTCCTGTTAGATCATCATGATCCGTTACTTTTTCATCCCCAGGCTTAAATTGATCGTTACAAATATGACAACTAGTAGAATTCTTGAAATCTAATTTTTCATCATTAGTTAAAGGAAGCATTGGAATCACATGTTTCAAATGATTATTATAAATTCGACAAACATGACCTTCAATTCGTTTACAAAATTCATCAGCTGCATCAAGACCAAAATAGTGATCTACTACTGACCAAGAATCATCATATGAACATTTAATGGAATAAGCAAAAGCATATGGTACATGTTTGAAAGTATTTCTGGTATAAGAATCCATATCATTTACTGGTTCTTCATATTGTAAAGGTTTTAAGAAACATTCAAAATCAGCATATATTACAAATGGAAACTTTAACTGTCTTTGGAAATTTTCAAATTAAAGAATATTTGTTGGAACATTTTGTCCATATTTATTAACTTTTATATTATTGGTTGGAATTTTTGTAAACAAATGATTACAATCATTCGATTGGTGAATATCTAATTTTTCCTTGGAATAAAAATAAATTAAACAACCATCGCAGAAATATTTTTTATGAATGTTGCTAATAATTTGGACAATAAGATGCCTTTCATATGATATCTCCTCTATTAAGATGCGTCCATCCCAACAGAGCTGACATTAATTCATTGTCTTTATAGCTGTTAGTTTTTTTTGGAAAAAGTCTGTTAGTGCGGTATATCTATAAAGATAATGAATTTTTTCCCTTGGCATTAAAAAAGCAACTCATTTCGGCCCTGTCTAAAAATAAATTACCTATCCTATATTACGGTATGTTAAACTTATTTCTTTTTAGAATAAATTGCAAATGCCGGTCCTGTCTATATTCTATTTAGCCATTGTTCTTTACTTCTTATTTTTAAATCCATTATTTACAAACTTATTAAAACTATATAGTATATAGACTTTCCCGTCTATGTATAAAATATTTGCTAACATCATAGATTATTGACTCAGTTATGCTTATATGGATATATCAAATGACACAATTTATTTTGCTGACTTAATTCAACATGCCAGTTTTGTTTAAAGCAATAAAATATATTTGCAACATATCATATGTCTTTATGAATCTTATTATTTTCTTAAGTTATCGCCTGGCAATTCAATCTTGTGCAATTTCGATGAATTAATATTAACAATGCAATGTAAATTAATAGAAAATTATACGTTACGCTTCCGTGGGTCACAGATGGCGACTGCATATGTCATTTTCGCAGATTCCTTGTGTTGCGGACTGCTTGGTTTACACAAAGTCTGGTAGATGGTGCTTGTAGCGGTCTTCATTTGCAATGCTGTCTGCCGTAGTTCGTAGTCTCGCACACTCGGTTCTTTGTTCTTTGTTCCTCGAAAGGCGTGGTAAAATGGCGTCGACTTGATTTGCTTCTTCGTGTGTGTGTTGGCATTGGATGGGCTAAAGAATACAATCAGATATAAGTCTCGTGAATATGATTTTTGGCAATATTAGATACTTGGTAAGTTTGATCTAAGGTTTGTTATTATTGAATTATTTTTTAAATTATCTAATTCGTTGTCTACTGCTGCAGGTATTTCATTCATATATTATAATTTCTTATACTTTATTTCTTTTTAGAATGAAATCCGAATGCCGCGCCGGTCCTGTATGGACTCGATTGGTGCTTTCCAATGGCTCCTGACTGGTCCTGGATTGTGATCCATGCGGCATGTTCTCAAGGTAAGGTTATATATACGTTATTTACAATTTCTTACTGCTTTTCTATACACGTCTTGGTATCGCTTACATATACATTTTCCCATATATTTATTTTATTCTATGTTTCTTATATTTACTTTCCATATCTTAAGTTTTTCTTACTCAAGGCTTACTTTAAATGTATATAGGCACGCTATGTATATCTATGCTAGCTTTATGTAAAAAATATAGGGCATTGTAACTATGTTATGCAATATATCTATGCTTCATTACACTAGCTTTATGTAAATTGTGTAGGACAGAGAAACATTATACTATTTTTTATATATCCACGTATGGTCTCCCACATTATATAAACATATTTTGCTTATACATTTCTCCATTATTTCATCTTATGTATGCTTTACATAAACACCTTTTGCTTATATATTTCCTCACTATGTACGCTTCTTTTTTTCTCAAAAACATCTTCTTCTATATTTCTTCTCAACTTTTCAACTTATGTATGCTTCTTCTATATTCTTCATGCTTTACATAAACATTTCTTGCTTATGTAACATTTCACCTCGGGTACCAAAATATTTGCTTGGCTTCCTTCAACGTCAGCGTAGCTACTTCAGTCCCTATATGCTCAACTTTTCCATGCCTAAATTTTTTGCTTTGACGTTATCTTTTAGACCATCCGTCGTTGCATTTTTATTTAGACTGGAGAACACTTTACTTCATAATACTTCCTCGTATAAACATATATTCCTCTTGCATATACTCTCAATATACAATTCTAATGGCAACTCACATTTACTTGTGCTTTACTATATATATCTTCACATTTGCTTCACCTATTTATTTTGCATACATAGTTTACCTACTAATTTACTCGCCAATATTCTAGCTTCATTTTTCTTCATAAATCCTAGGTTCTATACTATGTTTATTTTTCTATGTAGTTTATTAACTTCCTAAGTGTGTTTATCTATATACTTGTCTTATTTACATTCTGGCTTATATTATGCTATGTTTCACTATATATTTTCTTTCTTATTTATATTTCAACCTCCTAAGTGCCTTGTATATATCATTTTCTATGAGCACTTGGGTTTTATATTTACACTATTTACATTTTGAAACCTCGGGTCTCTCCTAGTTTTTGTTTTTTTTTCTTAGTTGCTTAAATTCTTCTTTTACTTGAGTACTTGTTCCATATAATTATATTTTTCCTCTCTTCGTCCTCTTCACTTGTTTCTCCTACTTGCTCCATGGTTTCCTTTAGTTTCTCCTATACAAATCTGTTGTTTTGCTCCATATTGATGTCTGTTCCATATAATTAACTATATTTGTGATTTCGGTACTGACTAGCACCTTCGCCAAAAACAAAGCAGGTTCCACAACGTAGTTACCTTCTATCTTTGTTTGTTTCAGGTATGAACATATACCCCTAGATGGCGCTTGTGACGTCGACCGCCCGTACTTCGGCGAGCGTCCGTGGATGCCGCACGTGTCTGTACTCTGTCTTTGGTGACGCCGACCGCCTATAGATGGCAGCACTTGGCCGTTCCTCGGCGCGTGATTCGAACCAATATGTGCTTAGATTTTATGCAATAGCTAAACTGACCTAGCCTGCGTTTATTAAATGTTTAATTATTTAATGATTTACTTGATTTTGATGTTTAATTTAAGTTATTACTGATGTTGTGACGTAGCTTCATTAAGATGGCGGCACTAGGCCCAATTAACACTAAATTGCTTGGCGTCACTATTTTAGATGTGACGTAGATGAATTATGCGTGTCACGACGCTCAAATTAAATCACTTGGCAAGCGAGGGTGGCTTATTTTAAAGTTTTTTTTGGCATAGTGACGTCACTATTTTATTAATAAAGTTTATGTGAGCGGGTTGTCTTTTATTTAGGTATTTGTTCTGATATTTATGAGGTAAGTCTTTTTAAGTTATCACAAATTGCTAAGGCACCTTCACTACTTTTTGAAACTCCCCAAAAACTATCCCTTCACTAGAAGCTCTGATACTTCCTAAATTCGACTCTCTCTATACTTTTTAGTAGCCCCCGAATGCCGTATACCTATGCATACGTTCACCCAGGTTAGGTAAGGACCTGACAACCTTATACCTGTGTATAAGTGTTCTCAGTTATGGGGGTTGTGGGATAGAACAACTAGAAGTGGACGTACCTGTGTACTGTCCAGCGACCAATTGAGCGGTTTGAGAGACCCGAAAGTCTGATTAACTCGGCGTTTGCCTGCGTATTTATATGTTACAAAATGCTGATGACTGCATCATTAAGGATTAAAGTCGCTCCCGTCGATCGCTCAAATTGTTTATAATTAACAGTGAATGTTTATATAACATTTTT